>JARQOD010001552.1:0-64127 GCA_033576555.1 Oophaga sylvatica | reverse complement strand
AAATTTGGTGGAGGTTCCATCATGCTTTGGGGCTGTGTGGCCAATGCCGGCACCAGGAATCTTGTTAAAGTTGAGGGACGCATGGATTCCACTCAGTATCAGCAGATTCTTGACAATAATGTTCACGAATCAGTGACAAAGTGGAAGTTACGCAGGGGATGGATCTTTCAGCAAGACAATGATCCAAAACACCGCTCCAAATCTACTCAGGCATTCATGCAGAGGAACAATTACAATGTTCTGGAATGGCCATCCCCGTCCCCAGACCTGAATATCATTGATCATCTGTGGGATCATGTGAAGAGGCTGTCCATGCTCGGCGACCATCAAACTTCACTGAACTGGAATTGTAAAGAGGAATGGTCAAAAATACCTTCATCCAGGAACTCATTAAAAGCTACAGGAAGCGACTAGAGGAGCAAAAGGAGGATCTACTAAATATTAATGTCACTTTTCTGGTGAGGTGCCCATACTTATGCACCTGTCAAATTTTCTTTGGATGCAGATTGCACATGTTCTGTTACTACAATAAACCTCATTTCAAGGCAGAAACATTACTGTGTCCAATAGTTATTAGATATATCAAACTGAAAGAGCTGCTGCAAAAACACCAATATTTATAAAACATTAAGCGTAAGATTAATAGGGTGCCCAAACTTTTTCATATAACTGTATATATAGGGGCTGTGTGGGCACATACAGTATGTAGGGGGTGTTGGCATATTTACTTCTGCTCAATATTAAGTAATTCAATTAGTAAAATAATGTGTTCATATTAACCCCTCTCTGACATTAGACGTACTATCCCGTCCATAAAACCCGTGCCATTCTGCCCATGGACGGGATAGTACGTCATAGGCGATCAGCTGCGCTCCTGAGGGAGCGCAGCTAATCGCCGCCGGGTGTCAGCTGATTATCACAGCTGACACCCGTGACTGTGTGTCAGGAGCAGTCACGGACCGCTCCCGGCACATTAACCCCTAGCACACCGCGATCAAACATGATCGCGGTGTACTGGGGGCACAGGGGAGGATCGCGCAGGGTGGGGGCTCCCTGCGCGCCCCCCTGAGACCCTCAGACCAGCGCGATGTGATCGCGCTGTTCTGAGGGCTTCCTCCCTCCCAGGACCCGGATCCAAGATGGCGCCGGGGTCCTGGAGGGAGGCGGCTTCCTCAGTGCCTGCTGAGAGCAGGCACTGAGAAGCCTGCTGCACTGCCTGAGCGATCGCTGGTGTGACAGTGTGCTGTGCACACTGTCACACCAGCGATCTGATAAAATACTGTGATGTCCCACCCTGGGACAAAGTAAAAAAGTTAAAAAAATAAAAATAAACATGTTATAAAAAAAAATCCAAAATAAATAAAAAAAAAAAAAAATATTCCCCAATAAATTCATTTCTTCCTGTAAATAAAAAAAACAAAACAATAAAAGTACACATATTTGGTATCGCCGCGTCCGTAACGACCCCCCCTATAAAACTGTCCCACTAGTTAACCCCTTTAGTGAACCCCTTAAAAAAAAAAAACGAAGCAAAAAATCAATGCTTTATCATCATACCACCAAACAAAAAGTGGAATAACGCGCGATCAAAAAGACCGATATAAATAAACATGGTACCACTGAAAACGTCATCTTGTCCCGCAAAAAACGAGCCGCCATTCAGCATCATCAGTGAAAAAATAAAAAAGTTATAGCTCGCAGAATAAAGCGATGCAAAAATAATTATTTTTTATATAAAATTGTTTTTATTCTATAAAAGCGCCAAAACATAAAAAAATGATATAAATGAGGTATCGCCATAATCGTACTGACCCGAAGAATAAAACTGCTTTATCAATTTTACCACACGCAGAACAGTATAAACACCTCCCCCAAAAGAAATTCATGAATTGCTGATTTTTGTTCATTCTAACCTCTCAAAAATCGAAATAAAAAGCGATCAAAAAATGTCACCTGCTCAAAAATGGTACCAATAAAAACGTCAACTCGTACCGCAAAAAATAAGACCTCACATGACTCTGTGGGCCAAAATATGCAAAAATTATAGCTCTCAAAATGTGGCGATGCAAAAAACTATTTTTGCAATAAAAAGCGTCTTTTAGCGTGACAGCTGCCAATCATAAAAACCCGCTATAAATAGTAAATCAAACCCCCCTTTATCACCCCCTTAGTTAGGGAAAAATAATAAAATTAAAAAAATGTATTTATTTCCATTTTCCCATTAGGGTTAGGGTTGCGGCTAAAGTTAGGGTTAGGGTTGGCGCTAAAATTAGGATTAGGGTTAGGGTTGGGATTAGAGGTGTGTTAGGGTTAGGTTTGTGGTTAGGGTTGGGACTAGGTTAGGGGTGTGTTGGGGTTAGGGTTGGAGTTAGAATTGGGGGTTTCCGCTGTTTAGGCACATCAGGGCTCTCCAAATGTGACATGGCGTCTGATCTCAATTCCAGCCAATTCTGCGTTGAAAAAGTCAAACGGTGCTCCTTCACTTCTGAGCTCTGCTATGTGTCCAAACAGTAGTTTATCCCCACATATGGGGTATCAGCGTACTCTGGACCCCAAGAGTTATTGTGCAATTTGTCCTATTTCTTCTGTTACCCTTGGGAAAATAAAAAACTGGGGGCGAAAATATCATTTTTGTACAAAAAAAATTATTTTTTTGTTTTTACGGCTGTACATTATAAACTTCTGTGAAGCACTTGGGGCTTCATAGCGCTCACCACACACCTAGATAAGTTCCTTGTGGGGTCTATTTTCCAAAATGGGGTCACTTGTTGGGGATTTCCACTGTTTAGGCGCATCAGGGGCTCTCCAAATGCGACATGACGCCCCCAGACCATTCCATCAAAGTCTGCAATCCAAAACGTCACTACTTCCCTTCCGAGCCCCAACGTGTACCCATACAGTAGTTTTCTCCCACATATTGGGTATCAGCGTACTCAGGACAAATTGGGCAACAACTTTTGGGGTCCAATTTCTCCTGTTACCCTTGTAAAAATAAAATATTGGGGCGAAAAAATCATTTTTGCAAAAAAAAAGATTTTTTATTTTTACGGCTGTGCGTTATAAACTTCTGTGAAGCACTTCGGGGTTCAAAGTGCTCACCATACATCTAGATAAGTTCCTTGTGGGGTCTATTTTCCAAAATGGGGTCACTTGTGGGGAGTTTCCACTGTTTAGGCACATCAGGGGCTCTCCAAATGCGACATGACGCACCCAGACCATTCCATCAAAGTCTGCAATCCAAAACGTCACTACTTCCCTTCCGAGCCCTGACGTGCGCCCATACAGTAGTTTTCTCCACAATATTGGGTATCAGCGTACTCAGGACAAATTGGACAACAACTTTTGGGGTCCAATTTCTCCTGTTACCCTTGTGAAAATAAAATATTGGGGGCGAAAAAATCATTTTTGTAAAAAAAAAAGATTTTTATTTTTACGGCTGTGCGTTATAAACTTCTGTGAAGCACTTTGGGGTTCAAAGTGCTCACCACACATCTAGATAAGTTCCTTGTGGGGTCTATTTGCCAAAATGGGGTCACTTGTGGGGGGTTTCCACTGTTTAGGTGCATCAGGGGCTCTCCAAATGTGACATGATGCCCCCAGACCATTCCATCAAAGTCTGCAATCCAAAACGTCACTACTTCCCTTCCGAGCCCCGACGTGTGCCCATACAGTAGTTTTCGCCCACATATTGGGTATCAGTGTACTCAGGACAAATTGGACAACAACTTTTGGGTTCCAATTTCTTCTGTTACCCTTGTGAAAATAAAATATTGGGGGCGAAAAAATCATTTTTGTAAAAAAAAAAAAAAGATTTTTTATTTTACGGCTGTACGTTATAAACTTTAGTGAAACACCTGGGGGTTCAAAGTTCTCACCACACATCTAGATAAGTTCCTTGAGGGGTCTAGTTTCCAAAATGGTGTCATTTATGGGGTTTCCACTGTTTAGGCAGATCAGGAGCTCTCCAAACACGACATGGCGTCCAGCCAATTCTGCGTTGAAAAAGTCAGACGGCGCTCCTTCCCTTCCAAACTCTGCCATGCACCCAAACAGTGGTTTACCCCCACATATGGGGTATCAGCGCACTCAGGACAAATTGCACAATAACTTTTGGAGTCTTGTTACCCTTGGAAAAATAAAAATTGGGGTGAAAAGATCATTTTTGTGGAAAAAATATGATTTTTAAATTTTACGGCTCTACGTTATAAACTTGTGTGAAGCACTTGGGGTTCAAATTGCTCATCAAAAATCTAGATAAGTTCCTTAGGGGGTCTAGTTTCCCAAATGTGGTCATTTGTGGGGGGTTTCCACTGTTTAGGCACATCAGGGGCTCTCCAAATGCAACATGGCATCCAAACTCAATTCCAGCCAATTTTGGTTGGAAAAAGTCAAATGGTGCTCCTTCCATTCCGAGCTCTGCCGTGCGCCCAAACAGTGGTTCCCACCCACATATGGGGTATCAGCGTACTCAGGACAAATTGTAAAACAACTTATGTGGTCCAATTTCTCCTGTTACCCTTGGGAAAATAAAAAATTAGTGACTAAAAGATAATTTTTGTGGGAAAAAAATAGGATTTTTTATTTTCATGCCCGGCATTATAAACTTGTGTGAAGCACTTGGGGTTCAAAGTGCTCACCAAAGATCTAGATAAGTTCCTTAGGGGGTCTAGTTTCCAAAATGGGTCACTTGTGGGGGTTTCCACTGTTTAGGCTCATCTGGGGCACTGCAAACGGAACATGACCCCCATTAACGTCTGCATTCCAAAACGTTAATACTTCCTTTCCAAGCCCTGCCGTGCACCCAAACAGTTTCCCCCCCCCACATATGGGGTATCAGCGTACTCAGGACAAATTGGACAACAACTTTTGGGGTCCAATTTCCTTGGAAAATTCAAAAATTTGGGACTAAAAAATCATTTTTGTGGAAATTGATTTTTTTTTTTCACACCCAGGCTTTATAAACTTTTGTGAAACACTTGAGGGTTCAAAGTGCTCACAACAGATCTAGATAAGTACCTTAGGGGGTCTAGTTTCCAAAATGGTGTCACTTGTGGGGGGTTTCCACTGTTTAGGCGCATCAGGGGCTCTCCAAACGCGACATGGCATCCAATCTAAATTCCAGCCAATTTTAGTTTGAAAAAGTCAAACGTCGCTCCTTCCCTTACGAGCTCTGCCGTGTGCCCAAACAGTGGTTTTCCCCCACATATGGGGTATTGGCGTACTCAGGAGAAATTGCATAACAACCTTATCTGTCCATTTTCTCCTTTTACCCTTGTGAAAATAAAAAAAAAGTTTGTAAAAGATAATTTTTGTGGCTAAAAAGTAAAATATTCATTTTTTCCTTCCACGTTGCTTTAGTTACTGTGAAGCACCTGAAGGGTTAATAAACTTCTTGAATGTGGTTTTGAGTACCTTGAGGGGTGCAGTTTTTAGAATGGTGTCACTTTTGGGTATTTTCTGCCATATAGACCCCTCAAAGTGACTTCAAATGTGAGGTGGTCCCTGAAAAAAATGGCTTTGTAAATTTTGCTGTAAAAATGAGAAATCGCTGGTCAACTTTTAACCCTTATAACTTCCTAACAAAAAAAATTTTGGTTCCAAAATTGTGCTGATGTAAAGTAGACATGTGGGAAATGTTATTTCTTAACTATTTTGTGTGATATATTTCTCTGTTTTAAGGGAATAAAAATTCAAAGTTTGAAAATTGCAAAATTTTAAAAATTTTCGCCATATTTGCGTTTTTTTCAAAAATAAACGCAAGTTATATCGAAGAAATTTTACCACTAACATGAAGTACAATATGTCACGAGAAAACAATCTCAGAATCGCGAAGATCCGTTGAAGCGTTCCAGAGTTATAACCTCATAAAGAGACAGTGGTCAGAATTGTAAAAATTGGCCCGGTCATTAACGTGCAAACCACCCTTGGGGGTGAAGGGGTTAATATTGACCAGAATTTCATCCTATTGGTTTCTCCTCCACAACAGTCATGGACGATCTCTCATGCGGCCCCTCAGAATAATGAATTGCCCACCCCTGGTCCGAACACATCAGCTGCAGCCACCACACAAGTGTCTGCTAGATTGCTACAATGTATCGCTCAGGTGCAGGCTGATATAAGAGCAGGAGCAGATGTGGACGAAACAAGCGCTCACATCCACTGACAGCAAGCAGAGGTCTTGAGAATAGTGAATCAGTCTGGAATTAGGTCTCAGGACGTCAGATCTTGTGGGTTGTGGGGGCTTTTATGTTTTCCAGTGGGAACGCGCAAGACACTGCTCATTTTGTATTTGGCAAGAAGTTTTCCCTTAGATCAGGCGGCTATTTTGGCCGCGGTGTTTTGGGGAAGTCTTTTCGGGTTGATTTGTGGCACTGGACAGGGCGGCCCCTTATCTCCTGTCAGTTTTATAATCATGCTGGATTCCTAAATCTGAGTGGGCCCTTATCGGGTTACAACTATGATGACGCACCCTAAGGCCGGCGTCACACTGGCGACAGAATCGGACGACTGCAATGCGATGAAATATCGCATTGCAGTCTGCCTATGTTAATCTATGGAGCAGCTCCCAGTATCAGATTTTTTGTGGTCCGTTTTAAACGTCCGTGTACAATCGCAGCATGCTGCCACTGTCACCGATTGTGGGTCGACAATCGCCAATGCAAGTCTATGGGAGCGATGAAAAATCTGATTACAAACGGACCGCACGTGTGACTTGCGATGAAATCGCATCGGTGTCCTTTAGAAAAGCCGGCAATTCATCCCCGGCTATACTGTAAAATCACACTGACAGCTTTAATAAAGACTAGAAAGAATAGATATACACACATAGAATACATATATATATATATATTATGTAATTGTGACATATATATATATATATATATATATATTTATATTTCCTAGACTTCTACATACTGTAATAGCCGCAAATTCAATTGCCGGCTTCTGTGAAATCACAGAAGCCGACATGAAATGATACATTGTTTCCACACAGTTAACCATGTAATTTCCTGTATTTTGATATTTGTTTAGAACTTACAATTACATGATTGTATTTGTGCTAAATTTCAGACATGTAGGGTTAATTAAAGGTGTAAATTCGTTGACAAAAAAATGCGTGGGCTCCCGCTGTATTTTCTCCACCAGACAGACAAAGCAAGCGAGTGGGGGCAGATAATAATAGCCTAGGGAGGTACTTTTTTTTTGTGCCCCCCCCTGGCTACTAACATCTGCCCCCAGACACCCCAGAAAGGGCAAATCTATAATTAGATTCGCCCTTTCTGGCACTTTGCCCGTCTATTCCCATTGCCCTGTAGCGGTGGCGAATGAGTTAATAATCTCACCTTAATGTCACCTTAGTATTGAAAGGTGACCTTAAGGCAGGTTAATAATTGAGAGCTGTCAATTAGACAACTATCAATTATTAATCCTATTGAAGTAAATAAAAAAACACACACACACTTTAAGAATAAATAATTTTAATGAAATAAAAGCACATATTTTTTACCATCTTTTATTTAAGTCTTAATCCGTTCGAAGCCCTTGTTTCTTCTAAAATAAATATAAAATAATAAAACAACATTATTCTTACCTATTCCGCCGATCTGTAACGTCCCACGCTGTAATCCTTCACAAAGGGTTAACTAGCTTTGAGCCAAGCAGTGCAAGTAATCCTGCATGCTCAACTCAAAGCTCCTGAATGAATAAGTTCCTCTCCTGGCGACAGGAGAGGATGTGTTTAATGAATGAAGCTTAATTGATTGTGTCCACTTTCCCTTTAGGTCAGGTCACTAAAGTTAAATTGCCAATAAATCAATTAAGCTCCATTCATGAATCTATTCCTCTACTTTCTGTGGTAGAGGAACTTATTCATTCGGGGTGTTACAGCTAGTAGACAGCATTAGCTCTCTGCGACCTGTAACCTCTTAACCCTTTCTGATGGATTACACCGTGGGACCTGACTGTACATCGGATTGGTAAGTATGATTTTGCTTTTTTATTTTATTTTTATTACAGGAAATGGTTTTAGCAGGAAAATAAAATATTGTCAAAAACTGTGTGATTATTTCATTAAAATTCTTTTTATTAAACTGTGTGTGTTTGATTTTTCTTTCATACAATAGGATTAATAATTGATAGTTGTCTAATTGACAGCTCTCAATTATTAACCTGCCTTAAGGTCACCTTTCAATACTAAGGTGACATTAAGGTGAGATTATTAACCCATTCGCCACCGCTACAGGGCAATGGGAATAGACGGGCAAAGTGCCAGAAAGGGCGAATCTAATTATAGATTTGCCCTTTCTGGGGTGTCTGGGGCAGATGTTAGTAGCCAGGTGGGGCACCAAAAAAATGTACCCTCTCTAGGCTGTTATTATCTGCCCCCACTCGCTTGCTTTGTCTGTCTGGTGGAGAAAATACAGCGGGAGCCCACGCATTTTTTTACAACGAATTTACACCTTTAATTAACCCCTACATGTCTGAAATTTTGCACAAATACACTCATGTAATTGTAAGCTCTAAACAAATATCAAAATACAGGAAATGACATGGTTAACTGTGTGGAAACAATGTATCATTTCATGTCGGCTTCTGGGATTTCACTAAAGCCGGCAATTGAATTAGTGGCTATAACAGTATGTAGAAGTCTAGGAACTATAAATATATGTATATATACATGTCACAATGACATGTGTATATATATATATATATATATATATATATGTGTTCTATGTGTATATATCTATTCTTTTTTTTGTGATTGAAATACTATTCTTTTGGATCCATTATATGTCAGTTTTGCAAGCCTGCGAGAAAATCTCGCAAGTCGGATGAAAATCGGATGTTACTAGGTACACACACATGCGACTAAATCACATCTTTGAAGGAAAATCGGATGCCAGAAGGATGTGTGATGTTTGCATTTTGATCCGACAATCGACCGTCTAAAACGGACCGATTTTTTGTCGTTGTGTGTGACCCCGGCCTTATAGTGGACGTAGGAGAACCTCAGCAGATGACCGGGCTGTAACTGAATTAACCTCTACACAAAGACCAACACTGATATTACCGCCATGCGGTGCCCATATAGTGTCAGATACCAGTGCTGCAGACCATACAAGGGGTCACCGTACAGTTATATATTAGATGATTTACTGCTGACGTTCCTTCTTATGGAGTCGTTCACTTTTCCTGTCTTCTCCATCTGGCCCAGACCGACATGACAACTTCTCCAGCCAGGACTCGTCTGCAGAGATTACAGCACAGACACATCTGTGGCATAACTAGAGTCTGATGGGCCCCAGTGGAAGATTTGGACAGGCCCCCCCATCCCGGTATATATATTTTTCCTCCATCCTGGTATATGTGTTCCCCTTCCGGGCCCCATCTATCCCCAGCCTGCACAAGCCCCCATCCTACTGTCCCCCTAATGCTGAGCCGCTGCTGCCGTAATCCGCACACTGAACACAGGACAGGAAAATAAATCAATTCTCAGTTTACTAAAAAATAAATGTAATAATAAAATAATGAGATGATGAAACGTTGTATCTACCCTAAAATGGTCCAAAAAAACCTTCAACTCACCCTGAAAAAAAATCCTCCCACGGCTCCGCCGACGTGTTTCTATAGAAGTTTGCCTGTCAGGACATAGTGACACAAACATAACTAAATTTTTTTGCAAAAAGCAGTGAAACATAAAGAATCAGCAGTCGGTTCTTCTATCGCTACCATCTTGCCGACTTTCCAATAACAACAATCAGAGACTGCAGAGTGATGAGCGGACGCTTCATGGTTCATGACAATGGCAGAATGTTATTTATCACCAGAACCGTGGACGTCAGATGTGAAGAGGCTGATTCATGGTGGGAATCCCGGGGCCACGTTGCATCATCTCTGATGACGGACAGTTCTAAAAACAATGATTCCGATGACCTCACAGGTTTCACAATTCGATCACATCTTTGTTTTCTCGGTCATGGGACTGATCGTATAAACCTAGCAAAAAAAACAGAAATCAATAGATAATTCTCTACGTCTGTGACTTCAAACTACAAGTCCCAGCATGCCCTGACAACCTGGTCTGTGATCAGACAGTGTCCTCCTGCCAGGAGCGGCAGCGATCAGCTGTGATCTGATCCCAGCAGTAAGTGTTCAATCTTCCTGCAGCTCCTCCGCAGGAGACAAGAAGAATTACACTGTGTGTGTGTAGTGCGCTGAGTCCTCCAGAAAGAGGCGCTCTTTGTAGCTGCTCTGCTTCCTAAATGGGAGAAACCTTCCCCCCACTACTTACCCAGACTTAGGCTACTTGACAGAGGGTGTTTAGTTTTTTGCAGGGTCACCGTGGGTGAAGTCAAATCTGTTAGTAAATCAATTGGCCGTGTTGTATTGTGACCGGGGGCGTAATGATCACAGTCGCAGGGGGGCAGGACGGGGACCCGCCGATGCCGCACCAATTTCACCTGGATGTGCATCTTCAGGCGCACATTCAGCTGAAGTGTATTGTGGTGCAGAGACCCGCCGGCTCCCCGCACAGCAGTACATGCTGCTGGCAAATCATACGCCGGCCTCAGACGTTGGCATGACCGTGACGAGAAGCGCATGGCAGTGACGTTATGTGCTGCCCGTGCCAGCACACGGAAATCAGCTGCCACCTTCCGCACCAGCCATAGAGGAGGACAATGCATGTCGTGAGAGCGGAGGAAGGTAAGAAGAATCACAAAATGACAAAAAGGTACAATATTTAATGTCAAGATCCAAACCACCACTGGAAAAAGCAACAAGTCAAGGACACTTCCAACGTCAAGATCTGAAGAACATGTCGAGGCAGTGAACTCTATTATGGTGGCTTGGTGGATCTCATCTCGTGTTGACGGTTTTGCATAATGGCTTCTTCTCCTGCTCTTGCCCTTAAGTCCATCATGATTGCTCATTAGATGGTGGCCAAGGTTGTGAGATACCTACACTGTACTCTCAGGAGTACATCATGCACTTCCCTTAGGACCAGAACACCACAGTTACGATCTTGAGTGGAGGACATGTTTTTCACAGAATGCAGCTTCTGGTGACAGATCTGAGTTTGGTGGATGCCCAAATATTACAACCGTTGAAGTTCACTTCATGGACAACTTTGTATGGAAAAATGTTCCCATCCGCTTGTCCCAATCCCTACTATCCATGAAGAGTGGTGGATGTCCTTCCTTGCTCATTTTTCCAGTTTCTTACACCCTTGCAGCTCCTCTTAGAGGAGAGTTTTGGACAACACTCTGTAGCTAGAGGAAAGGGCCAAACAAGACGTGGCCCCATTCTTACAGGGCCCCAGAGCATGGCTTTCATGACTTTCTCTGACCTCCATACAGATCTTGGGCCATTTTTTTCAGAATTTCTTGGGACAGGTTTGCCTTGTGTTCCTCATTCTTCTGCCGGAAGGTTGGAGTTTTCTGCTGTTTTTCATCCCAGTCTATGGATTGGATCCAAATCATTAATACCACAGGTAACTACTAATGGAGAACAGCAGAACTGTCATCACTTTTACCCCTGATATTTCTACTGCCAAAGACCGTGTCAGACCGAGCGCTCCTGCGCCCATGGAGGAGATCTGTTTGGACCCCCGTCTATAGGCACAGCTCCAATAATCGCATGATGGCGATGACAACCCCATAGTCTTGGTCATGAGTGGAAATTCTCTGTATCTGATTGTGACGCGTGACGTGTCCTCAGCGGTGACGGCAACTTTGTGGTAAAGATAAGATTTCCTGTCGTTGGATTTTTCCTGTTTAAACTAATAATAATAATAAGAAGAAGAAGAAACATCTCTGGATATTGTGCAATCACACGGAATATAAAGCCGGGGCTGCATACACAATAGGGCAGATCGGGCACAAACAGGGGACAGGGCAGGCTGAGATGCACCCAAGATACTGCACAAAGGGAACAATGAGAGCCTAAGCTGAGATCCACTGCGGCTACTGAAGACACTGCGTGGCATCCCCAGCTTAGATACACTGGAGTGACGGCACGGAGAGGCGCGGTGCAAGGAGTAATAGTCTTCGCTGGAGGAACATTTCTGTCAGGACTGACCGGCGAGAATATACCGGAGAAGCATGGAGCGCTGTCTGCAGCTGGGTCTGATACTGCAGGTGGCAGCCATGATGTATTCTGCCCCCACAGCAGCCCCCCGCAGGAGCGACCGGTGGACGAGGCCTTAGATGAATATAATAAGGATCTGGGCACTACAGGATTTCAGTTTGGGATACTCCAGGTATGTAAATGTCTAACTGTATCATAACTATGGATATACTACGTATAGAGCGGGGAAAAAGTATTTAGTCGCCACCAATTGTGCAAGTTCTCCCCCTATAAAGATGAGAGGCCTGTAAGTGACATCAGAGGTGAGATCACAACTATGAGAGTCACAATCAGGAAACAAATCCAGAAAATCACCTCGTCTGATTTGTAAGATTTATTTTGCAAATTATGGTGGAAAATAAGTATTTGGTCTCCTAAAAACATGGAAGATTTCTGTCTCTCACAGACCTGTAACGTCTTCTGTAAGAGGCTCCTCTGTCCTCCACTCATTACCTGTAGTAATGGCGCCTGTGTGACCTCATTATCAGTATAAAGACCCCTGTCCACAACCTCAGTCACACTCCAAACTCCACTATGGTGAAGACCAAAGAGCTGTCGAAGGACACCAGAAACAAAAGCTGTAGCCTGCACCAGGGAAGACTGAATCTGCAATAGGCCAGCAGCGTGGTGTGATGAAATCACCTGTGGGAGCAATAATAAGAAAATGGACGACATACAAGACCACTGATAATCTCCCTCGATCTGGGGCTCCACGCAAGATCTCACCCCATGGGGTCAAAATGATCACAAGAACGGTGAGCAAAAATCCCAGAACCACACGGGGGGACCTAGTGAATGACCTGCATAGAGCTAGGACCACCATAACAAAGGCTACCATCAGTAACACACTACGCCGCCAGGGACTCAGATCCTGCAGTGCCAGACGTGTCCTCCTGCTTAACCAGTACATGTCCGGGCCCGTCTGAAGTTTGCTAGAGAGCATTTGGATTATCCAGAAGAGTATTGGGAGAATGTCATATGGTCTGATGGAACCAAAGTAGAACTGTTTGGTAGAAACAAAACTAGTCGTGTTTGGAGGAGACAGAATGCTGAGTTGCATCCAAAGAACACCATACCTACTGTGAAGCATGGGGAGGCAACATCAAGCTTTGGGGCTGTTTCTCTGCAAAGAGACCAGGACGACTGACCCATGTACATGAAAGAATAAATGGGGCCATGTATCGGGAGATTTTGAGTGCAAACCTCCTTCCATCTGCAAGGGCATTGAAGATGAAATGTTGATGGGTCTTTCAGCGTGATAATGATCCCAAGCACACCGACAGGGCAACGAAGGAGTGTCTTCATAAGAAGCATATGAAGGTCCTGGAGTGGCCTAGCCTGTCTCCAGATCTCAACCCCATAGAAAACCTGTGGAGGGAGTTGAAAGTCCGTGCTGCCAGCGACAGCCCCAAAACATCACTGCTCTAGAGGAGATCTGCATGGAGGAATGGGCCAACATACCACCAACAGTGTGTGACAACCTGGTGAAGACTCACAGAAAACGTTTCACCTCTGTCATTGCCAACAAAGGATATATAACAAAGTATTGAGATGAACTTTTGTTAATGACCAAATACTTATTTTCCACCATAATTTCCAAATAAATCTTACAAATCAGACGAGGTGATTTTCTGGATTTGTTTCCTCATTGTGACTCTCATAGTTGTGGTCGACCTCTGATGTCAATTACCGGCCTCTCATCTTTATAGGGGGAGAACCAGCACAATTGGTGGCGACTAAATACTTTTTTTCCACCACTGTATAGAACACCGTCACTTCCATCATCAGTATCTGGTAACAGTCTAGCCCCTCCATCATCATTATCTGGTGACCGCCCGTCGCCTCCATCATCAGTATCTGGTGACCACCCGTCGCCTCCATCATCAGTATCTGGTGACCGCCCGTCACCTCCATCATCAGTATCTGGTGACCGCCCGTCGCCTCCATCATCATTATCTGGTGACCGCCCGTCGCCTCCATCATCAGTATCTGGTGACCGCCCGTCACCTCCATCATCAGTATCTGGTGACCGCCCGTCGCCTCCATCATCATTATCTGGTGACCGCCCGTCGCCTCCATCATCAGTATCTGGTGACCGCTCGTCGCCTCCATCATCAGTATCTGGTGACCACCCGTCTCCTCTATCATCAGTATCTGGTGACCGCTCGTCACCTCCATCATCAGTATCTGGTGACCGCCCGTCACCTCCATCATCAGTATCTGGTGACCGCTCGTCACCTCCATCATCAGTATCTGGTGACCGCTCGTCACTTCCATCATCAGTATCTGGTGACCGTCGTTTGCCTTCATCATCAGTATCTGGTGACCACCCGTCGCCTCCATCATCAGTATCTGGTGACCGCCCGTCGCCTCCATCATCAGTATCTGGTGACCGCCCGTCACCTCCATCATCAGTATCTGGTGACCGCCCGTCACCTCCATCATCAGTATCTGGTGACCGCCCGTCACCTCCATCATCAGTATCTGGTGACCGCCCGTCACCTCCATCATCAGTATCTGGTGACCGCCCGTCACCTCCATGATCAGTATCTGGTGATCGCTCGTCACCTCCATCATCAGTATCTGGTGACCGCCTGTCACCTCCATCATCAATATCTGGTGACCGCCCGTCACCTCCATCATCAGTATCTGGTGACCGCTCGTCACCTCCATCATCAGTATCTGGTGACCGCCTGTCACCTCCATCATCAGTATCTGGTGACCGCCCGTCGCCTACATCATCAGTATCTGGTGACCGCTCGTCACCTCCATCATCAGTATCTGGTGACTGCCCGTCACTTCCACCATCAGTATCTGATGACCGCCCGTCACTTCCATCATCAGTATCTGGTGACTGCCCGTCACTTCCATCATCAGTATCTGGTGACCGCCTGTCACCTCCATCATCAATATCTGGTGACCGCCCGTCACCTCCATCATCAGTATCTGGTGACCGCTCGTCACCTCCATCATCAGTATCTGGTGACCGCCTGTCGCCTCCATCATCAGTATCTGGTGACCGCCCGTCGCCTACATCATCAGTATCTGGTGACCGCTCGTCACCTCCATCATCAGTATCTGGTGACTGCCCGTCACTTCCATCATCAGTATCTGATGACCGCCCGTCACTTCCATCATCAGTATCTGGTGACTGCCCGTCACTTCCATCATCAGTATCTGGTGACTGCCCGTCACTTCCATCATCAGTATCTGATGACCGCCCGTTGCCTCCATCATCAGTATCTGGTAACCGCCCGTCGCCTCCGTCATCAGTATCTGGTGACCGCCCGTCGCCTCCATCATCAGTATCTGGTGACCGTCGTTTGCCTTCATCATCAGTATCTGGTGACCACCCGTCGCCTCCATCGTCAGTATCTGGTGACTGCCCGTCACCTCCATCATCAGTATCTGGTGACCGCTCGTCGCCTCCATTATCAGTATCTGGTGACCACTCGTCACCTCCATCATCAGTATCTGGTGACCGCCCGTCGCCTCCATCATCAGTATCTGGTGACCGCCCGTCGCCTCCATCATCAGTATCTGGTGACCGCCCGTCGCCTCCATCATCAGTATCTGGTGACCGCCCGTCGCCTCCATCATCAGTATCTGGTGACCGCCCGTCGCCTCCATCACTTCTTCTCATCACTAGTGCACAGGTTATGGAGGGTCTCGGCAGGAGGTTGTTCCAGACATCTTGGAGACCCTTCCTGTGTACGAGGCTCGTGTGGATCCTTCATGTGATCCCAGCCCCTCTGGATTCCTCCCCGTCCTGTGATCCCATCAGGAGGCGTCTGACTCCAGATTTATCCGGCAGCCACTGACCCCCAATATCCATCCATTATCACTAATAACGAGGCGTCCTGGGGTGATGGTCCCGGAGCGCTGATCTCCCACCACCCAGCACTCCAGATCAGGTATGATCATCTCTTTCCCATGGAGGACACCGGAGTTCGGCCGGGCGATCGCTCCAGTGCTTGTGAGTCGGCAGCCATGGTCCGTGTGCGGTGACTTTAGTGTCTCCAGGAAATTGCTGAGCTTCTTCATTCTACCAGACAGAAACTTAAGTATTTTCCGGAGTAATTTCCAGGAGGAATGGTGCGGGAACACGGAGGAGCGCAGACTGACCTAAGACACCTCATGTACAAGTCTGTGCCCCCCGAGCTGCCAGGAAGGGGTTACACATGGTGATTCTAGTAACGCACGCCGTCTTTCCTCAGGACGAGTCACGTGACAGTGAGAATATGGCGTTTATCATCAAGGAGACGATTTGCTCCAAATCAGCACGAAAAGAAGAAAGATGTCCCTTCAAGGAGGACGGGGTGAGTGCGAGGCTGCAGATCCTCAGCGTTCATACCCGCGGTGTCACCACAGACGTTGGCGTCAATTTTGATGTTTTGTTTTGCAGGTTGTGAAAATTTGCACAACGTCACTGCCCGGGCCAGACGGAGAGCGTCCAGATGTCACCTGCCGGAATATGGACTCCTCGGTAAGTGTCCTGCCCTCCTCCGTCTCCTGGTTATTGCCATGTTGTGAATAATCTATAGTGATCATCTGATGTGAAGGAGATCAATAGTGATCAGCTGAGGTGGAGGGGATCAATAGTGATCAGGTGAGATGAAGAAGATCACTAGTGATCAGCTGAGATGATGAGGATCATTAGTGATCAGCTGAGATGACGAGGATCAGCAGTGATCAGGTGAGGTGGAGGGGCTCAATAGTGATCAGCTGAGGTGGAGGGGATCAATAGTGATCAGGTGAGATGACGAGGATCAGTAGTGATCAGGTGAGGTGGAGGGGACCAATAGTGATCAGCTGAGATGACGAGGATCAGTAGTGATCAGGTGAGATGGAGGGCCCAATAGTGATCAGCTGAGATGACGAGGATCAGTAGTGATCAGGTGAGGTGGAGGGGATCAATAGTGATTAGCTGAGAGATGCGGGTCAGTTTCTCAGACCTCTGGCTTATTATCTCAGACCTCTGACTTATTATCTCAGACCTCTGGCTTATTGTCTCAGACCTCTGGCTTATTATCTCAGACCTCTGGCTTATTATCTCTGATCACTAACCTATTATCTCTGACCTCTGACTTGTTATCTCAGACCTCGGCTTATTATCTCAGACCTCTGGCTTATTATCTCAGACCTCTGGCTTATTATCTCTGATCACTAACCTATTATCTCTGACCTCTGACTTGTTATCTCAGACCTCTGGCTTATTATCTCAGACCTCTGGCTTATTATCTCTGATCACTAACCTATTATCTCTGACCTCTGACTTGTTATCTCTGACCTCTGACTTGTTATCTCAGACCTCTGGCTTATTATCTCAGACCTCTGGCTTATTATCTCAGACCTCTGACTTATTATCTCAGACCTCTGACTTATTATCTCAGACCTCTGACTTATTATCTCTGATAACTAACCTATTATCTCTGACCTCTGACTTATTATCTCAGGCCGGACTTACTTTCTCCTCCCTCAGTTGTCACACACTTTACATAAAATGTCACAATCTGGTGTCCTTCGCAGGTTGCAGCTTTGCAGAGTGGAGAACACAAGTCAAGCACAAAGACTCATCACTTTCTGAAGCTTTTAAAAAGCGGCAAAAAGAAAGTGGAGACCAACTTCCGTCAGTTCGATAACCAGAGCGTCGTGGGCAGCCACGCCGCGTCCTCCTGTGTCGCCTGCATCTTTGAGATGTTCAATTCAAATAGGAACCAAAAGGTCACAGGTCAATAATGTCGCCCGACGTCACCGGAGTCCGAGTGGAGAAACCCCATAGAGTAATAGGAACTACAACTCCTGCCGTGTAGTGACAGCCCCCGGCCTCCACGGCAGCAGCTTCATGTGTTCTCTCTGATACTTAATCATTGTAACTACTTTTACACTTGTAATAATTGGAGATTTGTCTTTTGATGGTGTCGGCTCAAGGAGAAAGTAAATAAAGTTTAGGAATCAGATCTCTCTGCTTGCAGTCAATGAACGAAAACCAACCCTGGCTTAGTCCTGCTAGTGCAGCTGATGGGCCTGACACTGGTTTGCAGTAACTGTTTTGTGGTCTTGTTACAATGTATCATTGCAGATAAAAGGTATCTGCTGTTACTGAGCAGGAAATATAGAAACAGACAGCTAAATGGAGGGGAATTAGGCCGGGGTCAGACTAGCGTATGGATCGGATGCGATGTGCTAATGACCCTCGGCTCCTGCTCTGCTGCGTGCAGAGCCGAGTGTCCTGCGACTGCGCGCCGAGCCTCAGCACAGAGGGGAGTTTGACCCATGCCGCCCCTAGCAGCCCACCACACCTGATCTTGGCCTTCATATGCACTTCGCTAGCTGACCCTAACTCCCCATAACCAGGACGTGCCCCCTTTAATTAGCACTAGTGCTCACCCAATGGGCTACTTCTATCCTTAGCCATTTCCTACCTTATATACTAAACCCACTATACTTATGCTATATCCTCTGCGGTCCTCAGCTTATCCTACGCCATACCTCCCAACTTTTGAAGATGGGAAAGAGGGACAAAGGTAGCGGCGCGCTGAGCGCGGCGCGGCAAATTTTAGGCCACGCCCTGACCACACCCATTTCACAACTAGTCACACCCATATCCACGCCCCGACCACACCCATTTAGCACTGGTGATCACACTGACTGGTACTGAGGGCACAGTGACTGGTACTGTGGGCACACTGGTACTGAGTAAAAGAAAGAACAGAGAGAAAAAAGAAAACAGAGAGAAAGAAAGAGGGGAAAGCAAGAAAGAACAGAGAGAAAGTAGAGAGAGAAAGAAATAAACAAAGAAAGGGGAAAGAAAGAACAGAGAGGAAAAAAAACAAAGAGGGGAAAGAAAGAACAGAGACGGAGAAAAAAAGAGGGGAAAGAAAGAACAGAGAGGGATGGAGAAAGAAAGAGGGGAAAGAAAGAACAGAGAGAAAGAAAGAAAGAAAGAAAGAACAGAGAGAGAAAGAAAGAAAGAAAGAAAGACGGGTGTTGTGAATAGGCTGGAAATGAGTTCTGAGCAGAAGCTCCCTCTGGTGGTTACAAACGGTACTGGACTGTCCAGTGAAGATATTGAGGATTGGGAATCAGGTGTTACTGACTGGTCTTATAAGGGAGTCGCCTTCCCATCAGGGTTGCCGGTGATCAATTGTTCTGGTCTCAATCCTTGATTCCTGTTTCCTTGGTAGCCTGCTGTGTCGTTTCTGAATCTCCTGCTAACAGATAAGACATTTTCTTCTTTTTGTTTTTGTGCTTGATTTTTGCATTTTGTCCTGCACTTCTGTGGGGGCCTTCAGGGTGCCCTCTGGGGGCTTTTGCCCTCTCAGTTCAGTTCAGCCACTGATGTTTGTACATTTGCTTTTTCCAGTTTTCTCAGTGGCTGCTGTTTTGTTTTTGGTTACACCAGAGAACTAATTTAGGTGGTAGAGGTCGTGTGATCTCAGGTGTTTTTGAAATTAGTAGAGTTGGTGCTTTTCAGGGTTTTTTGGGATTGCAGTAAGTGCCCTTCCTATCCTTTTCTATTTAGTAAGTTTGGGCCCCAACGTTTGCTCATACTATTTTCTGTCTGTGTCAGTATTTCTTCTTGTCTAACCGCCATTACATGTTTGGGGGCTTTCTATGTTCTTTGGGGGTCTGCTCCGGGGCAGATAGCTTTCCTCTTTCTATCTTTAGGTGTAGTTAGTTTCTCAGACTGTGACGAGGCGTCTAGGACCAACGTAGGAACGCTCCACGGCTGCCTCTAGTTGTGGTGGTTAGTCAGGGTACTGCAATCTCATAGTTTCCAACTGCTCTGGTGTATTTCCTTTTTTGCCTGCTCTCCTCAGCTACCAAATCACAACAGTATCACCGGCCAAACTGAAAATTATATGGTACTCACAGAAGGGAAAAATATTGTGGAAAGAAAAAAAAGTTGTCAGAGTTGTCAGAGATTTTTTTTTTTTCTGTTTGTTGCATTTTTTTTTTTTTCCCTCTGTATCTCTGGGTGCTGAGGAGGATTTTTTTTCCTCTCTCAATGGAGTTTGCACAGTTGTCTGGCCGTGTGGATCAGCTTGCCACTGAAGTTCGGAGTATTGCTACCTATCTTGCTGGGTTGCCTGTTGTGGAACCTAGGATTCCCATGCCAGATTTGTTTTTGGGGGATCGAGCTAAGTTTCTGAATTTCAAAATAACTGTAAATTGTTTTTTGCCTTAAAATCTAAGTCCTCAGGGAACGCAGCGCAGCAGGTTCAAATTGTCATCTCTCTCCTGTGCGGCGACTGTAGCGCCGGCGTCCCTGCCCTCTGCCAGGCAGGGACGCTGTTCCCCTGCGCCAGCGTCCTCTGCCAGGCAGGGACGTCGCCCCCCTTACCCACGCTCGGCGTCCTCCTTCCGTCCTGCTGGGGTCGCGCGCTCCTTCCCTGCTGCTGGACTTAGGGCGCGCGCCCGCGCGCTCCCCCGCTCTTAAAGGGGCCGCGCGCATCTTTCAAAAAAGGTCCCCGGCCAATGCCGGAGGACTCCACCCTATATAAAGTACTCCCTCCTTAATGGAGGTGCCCGAGCAATGTTGTTGCACTGTTTACTCTGCTTCAGCCCTCAGGTTCCGTTACCAGTTACCTGCCTGTCTCCTGCCAGTTTGCTGTCTGCTACCTGTCCGCAAGCCTACCTGGAAGTTCGGCCGTCACCGGTGGTGACCATCGGCTATTCCAGAGAATCTCGCCTGCTCACTTGGGGGCGCTCATCTGCCATCTGCCTGCAGACCTACCCGGAGGTTCGGACGTCACATGCGGTGACCATCGTCTACTCCAGAGACTCTCGCCTGCTCACTTGGGGGCGTTCATCTGCCATCTGCCTGCAGACCTACCCGGAGGTTCGGACGTCACATGCGGTGACCATCGTCTATTCCAGAGACTCTCGCCTGCTCATTTGGGGCGTTCATCTGTCATCTGCCTGCTAGCCTACCGGGAGGCTCCACCATCTCAGGTCGTATATACCTGTCCATCCAGAGACTGCCCCGGTCACTTGCCGTGACTACCTGCCTGTCTATCCAGAGACTGCCCCGGTCACTTGCCGTGACTACCTGCCTGTCTATCCAGAGACTGCCCCGGTCACTTGCCGAGACTACCTGCCTGTCTATCCAGAGACTGCCCCGGTCACTTGCCGTGACTACCTGCCTCTCTATCCAGAGACTGCCCCGGTCACTTGCCGTGACTACCTGTCTGTATATCCAGAGACTGCCCCGGTCACTTGCCGTGACCTCCTTCCCGTCTGTCCAAAGACTGTCCCTGTCACTTGCCGTGACTTCCTGTCCGTCTCCCCGGGCGCCACCCGCTCCTTTACAAGGAAAGCCTCCTTGTATAATAAAGCTCAGAGGTTCCGCCTCCCTGACCCGTTACAGCGACCCTCAGGATTGGGCTTTTTCCCTGACACCTGGGGATCCTGTTTTGAGTGATGTTGATGCGTTTTTTCAGGCTTTGGGGTTATTGTACGATGAGCCTAATGTCACTGATCAAGCTGAAAAAACTTTGTTGGCATTAAGTCAGGGGCTTGAGGACGCTGAGTTATACTGTCAGAGATTCCGTAGGTGGGCAGTCCTGACCAAATGGAATGACGACGCTTTGGCAGCTCTTTTTCGGAAGGGACTGTCAGATAATGTAAAGGATGTTATGGTGGGATTCCCTGTCCCCTCTGGTCTCAATGATTCTATGTCATTAGCGATTCAAATTGACAGACGTTTGCGTGAGCGGAAAGGTATGCGTGGAATAATGTTGCCTTGTGAACCAGCTTCTGAATCCATGCAGTGTGATAGAGTGGTTTCTGGGCACAGCGTTATGAATTTCGAAAGCGCAATGGGTTATGTTTCTACTGTGGTGATGCCTCTCATGCTATTTCAGTCTTCCCTAAGCGGGGAAGACGTTTTGAACGCTCAGTTGTCTTGGGTAGTGTTCAGACTAAGTTTTTATTAACTGTTACCCTGATATGCTCTCTGTCCTCATTTTCTGCTCAGGCTTTTGTTGATTCTGGAGCAGCTATTAACCTGATGGATTTTGATTTTGCTAAACGTTGTGGGTTTCCCTTGATACCCCTACGGAAGTCTATTCCCCTACTGGGGATCGATTCTACCCCTTTGGCTGAGAATAAACCTCAGTTCTCTACTCAGGTGATAATGAGGGTAGAACCTGATCATCAGGAGAGTTGCAAATTTTTGGTTCTGTATAATCTGCATGACATTATCGTACTGGGTTTCCCTTGGTTACAGTCTCATAATCCTGTTTTGGATTGGAAATCTGTGTCTGTTACCAGTTGGGGCTGCCAATGTGTTAATACTAACACTCCTGTTTCTTCTGCCTCCCCCCAGGCTCAGGATGTTCCTGACTTTTTGATTGATTTTTCTGATGTGTTTAGCGAAAGTAAATCTGCATCCTTACCTCCCCATAGGAGCTATGACTGCGCTATTGAATTAGTGCCTGGTAGTAAATTCCCTAAAGGTCGCCTTTTTAACTTGTCTGTACCTGAACATGACGCTATGCGGTCTTATATCAAGGAGTCATTGGAGAAGGGTCATATCAGACCATCCTCTTCACCCTTAGGTGCCGGTTTTTTCTTTGTGGCCAAAAAGGATGGTTCATTAAGGCCGTGTATTGATTATCGTCTCTTGAACAATATTACTGTGAAATATCAATATCCGTTACCCTTGATCTCTGATCTGTTTTCCAGGGTGAAAAACGCTACTTGGTTTACCAAGCTGGACCTCAGGGGGCATATAACCTTATTCGCATTAAGCACGGGGATGAATGGAAGACGGCATTCAATACCCCTGAAGGGCATTTTGAGTACCTTGTGATGCCCTTTGGGCTCACTAATGCTCCTTCTGTCTTCCAGTCCTTCATGAATGACATTTTCAGGGATTTTGTGGATAAATTTCTGATTGTTTATTTGGTGTACAATAATAAATTATATTGTGGTACCGTGTTAGCCAGAAAAATCGATGTGAATACTTCTCCGTCACAATTATGACAAGAGCTTCCAAATGTAATCTTGCCTGAAGAAGGAGCCTTTGAGCTCTGAAAGCTAGCGAACATATAATTTTCTGGTTAGCCAATAAAGGTATCACTTTAAGAATGCTCTTGTCATAATTGTGACGGAGAAGTATTCACATTGATTGTTTATTTGGATGATATCTTGATTTTTTCCAATGATTGGGACTCTCATATAAAACATGTTCGGACTGTGTTCCAGATTTTGAGAGAGAATGCTCTGTATGTAAAGGGATCAAAGTGTCTTTTTGGCGTTCAGAGGATCTCATTTCTGGGATTCATTTTGTCCCCATCTGTTATTGAAATGGACCCGGTCAAGGTTCAGGCCATCTGTGATTGGGTCCAACCTACTTCATTAAAGGCTCTTCAAAGATTCTTGGGTTTTGCCAATTTTTATCGTAAATTTATTGGTAATTTCTCTGTTATTGTTAAACCATTAACTGATTTGACCAAGAAGGGTTCTGATGTGGTGAATTGGCCTCCTGAGGCAATCTCTGCATTTCAGGAACTTAAGCAGAGATTCACTTCTGCTCCTGTTCTACGGCAGCCTGATGTTTCTCTACCATTTCAGGTGGAGGTTGATGCCTCTGAAATTGGGGCAGGTGCCGTTTTGTCCCAAAGAGATCCAGAGAACTCTAAAAGTAACCCTTGTGCCTTTTTCTCTCGAAAATTTTCTCCCACTGAACGTAATTATGACGTGGGTAATCGGGAGTTATTAGCTATGAAGTGGGCTTTTGAAGAGTGGAGACATTGGCTGGAGGGAGCCAAACATCAGGTGGTGGTCCTTACGGACCATAAGAATCTAGTTTATCTGGAATCTGCCAAGCGACTTAATCCTAGACAGGCCAGGTGGCCTTGTTTTTCACACGTTTTAATTTTGTGGTTTCCTTTCTTCCTGGCACTAAAAATGTTAAGGCGGATGCCCTCTCGAGGAGTTTCCTGGCAGACTCTCCTGAGTTATCTGATCCTTCTGTTATTTTGAAAGAGGGTGTAGTTCTTTCCGCCATCTCGCCCAATTTGAGACTGGCTCTGGAGGTGTCACGCGGTCTTATGATATGTGTACGATGTCAGTAAACTATTCTTAAAAGAACAACACTCTATACAACATATAGATTAGCAACATCAGCATGTAAATATAGAATAGATTTACCTGACACGATATCCGTTGAACTCAGGGTTAATCTTGAGGACTTGATACACTGTCACAGGAAAGAGGAGGACCGGGGGTCTAACCTGACCCTAAACTGGGGTCCTAACTAATCCCTCACCTTGGAGGTACTGATAATGGTTCAGAGGTCCAAGTCTCCAGCCTAACCCTGTCTCCTATCAGTCCCTGAACCCTGTAATCAGTCCTAAGAAGGATACTGATTACCACCAAAGGGATATGGGCTGATCTCTGCTAAATACACAGATTAGAAATATAAGACAGACTGGAGAAAACACAGACTTGCATACACACTCAAACACAGAAGGAACACAAATGATCTGGGATATTAAACTCTAAGCAAGGTGAGCTTAAAACAACTAAGGAGCTCTTTAACTTAAGTCTATACAGATACAATCCTATCTGTGGTCTGCATGAAGAATTTCACTGGCAACTCCCAACACAGACAACCAGAGATTTAAAGGAAACCAATCAACAAATAATCAATTGCAGCCGGGAGAAAACTGCACCCAGTCCCAGAACTGAGCACAGACAGAATTAACTCCCTAACTGCCAAACACAAAGAAACAGCAACTCAGCTGTGAGAAGTCAGAATGTGCAACCGCGACGATCTTCGTGGCGATGCACACATGACAGTACCCCCCCTTCTACGAGGGGCCTCCGGACCCTCAGGGCCAGGTTTGCCCAGGTGAGTTCTGTGGAAGGTCCGCACCAAACGATCTGCGTTAATGTCAGACGCAGGAACCCACGTCCTCTCCTCTGGACCATACCCCTTCCAATGCACCAAGTACTGAAGGGACCGGCGATTCAGACGTGAGTCAATGATCTTTGACACTTGAAACTCCAAGTTACCATTGACCACCACTGGAGGAGGAGGTAGAGGTGATGGTATGACTGGTGCCACGTACCTCTTAAGTAATGACTTGTGGAACACATTATGAATTTTAAACGTAGGAGGGAGGTCCAGACGAAATGCCACAGGATTAATTATGGAACTGATCCTGTACGGCCCGATGAATCTGGGGCCCAGCTTCCAGGAGGGAACTTTAAGTTTTATATTCCTGGTAGACAACCATACCAGATCGTTCACATTCAAGATCTGGACCAGAAACTCTCCTCCTATCAGCCATACGTTTATAACGGTTCCCCATAGCACTCAGATTATTCAATACACCTCTCCACACTGAAGCAAGTGACGACGAGAAACGCTCCTCCTCAGGAACCCCAGAAGGGCCCCCCCCATTGAATGTACAAAACTGGGGATGAAAACCATATGCCCCAAAAAACGGGGACTTACCAGTGGACTCGCTCCGCCTGTTGTTAAGAGCGAACTCTGCCAGAGGCAAGAAAGAAGACCAGTCCTCCTGGTTCTCTGAGACAAAACACCGAAGATAAGTCTCTAGGCTTTGATTCAGACGCTCTGTCTGACCATTGGTCTGCGGATGAAAAGCCGAGGAAAATGACAATTGCATCCCCCGACGTAAACAAAATGCCCTCCAAAACTTGGACACAAACTGAGACCCCCTATCTGACACCACATCAGAAGGCAACCCATGAAGTCTCACAATCTCCCCAATGAACACCTGCGCCAGAGTTTTAGCATTAGGGAGGGCAGGAAGAGCAATGAAATGTGCCATCTTACTGAACCTGTCAACAACCACCAGTATGACAGTCTTCCCTGACGACTGAGGAAGGTCCGTGATGAAGTCCATAGACAAATGAGTCCATGGACGCTCCGGAAGTTTCAAGGGTAAGAGGGTCCCAGACGGACGGGTATGAGGGGTCTTAGAGCGAGCACAAACCCCACAGGACGCGACAAAAGTTAAAACATCTTTATTAACGTTAGGCCACCAAAACCGGCGAGAAAGGAGATCTAAAGTAGCCTTACTCCCTGGATGTCCTGCTAAAGCAGAATTATGATGTGCCTCAATAACCTTTTGTCTCAACTGATTTGGGACAAACAGTCTCCCTGGAGGTCCTGCAGGGGCGCCCCCCTGAGCCTCTAACACCTCCTCCTCAAGCTCAGAACATACAGCCAACACTACCACCCCCTCCTGAAGGATAGGAATCGGGTCATCCATTTTCCCGGCCCCTGGGAAACTGCGAGACAAGGCATCCGCCTTAACATTCTTAGATCCAGGGACGATAAGTGACAACAAAATTAAACCTGGTAAAAAACAACGACCATCGAGCTTGTCTGGAATTCAGACGCTTAGCAGATTCCAAATACAGCAGGTTCTTGTGATCAGTAATGACGGTGACCGGGTGGACTGCCCCCTCCAAAAAGTGACGCCATTCTTCAAAAGCCAACTTAATGGCCAAAAGTTCCCTATTGCCGATATCATAATTCCTTTCGGCGGACGACAATTTTTTAGAAAAGAAAGCGCACGGATGCCATTTACCAGGGGACGGACCCTGGGACAATATTGCACCCACCCCTACGTCAGACGCGTCCACCTCCACAACGAACGGCTGTGATGCATCTGGTTGGATGAGAACGGGTGCCGAAGCAAAACATTTTTTCAAAGAGGAAAAAGCTTGGCAAGCTTTGTCCGACCATTTAGAAAAATCCGTCCCTTTTCTTGTCATGTCAGTGAGAGGTTTGACAACAGATGAGAAATTACAAATAAATTTCCGGTAGTAGTTAGCAAACCCCAGAAAACGCTGCAGAGCCTTAAGATCCTCTGGCTGATCCCATTCAAGCACTGCTCTCACCTTTTCAGGGTCCATACGGAAACGGAGGCTGACACCAAGAAACCCAAAAACTGAAGTTCCTGTACGGCGAATACACACTTTTCCAGTTTGGCGTATAGTTTATTGTCTCGCAAGATCTGCAACACCTGTCTCACATGCTCCTGGTGAGACACAAGATCTGGTGAGTAAATTAAAATGTCATCCAAATATACGACCACAAACAGCCCCACCAGATGACGAAAAATGTCATTAACAAAATGTTGGAATACTGCTGGTGCAGTAGTCAGACCAAAAGGCATGACAAGGTTCTCATAATGTCCCTCCGGCGTGTTAAACGCCGTTTTCCACTCATCCCCCTCTTTTATCCTAATCAGATTATACGCCCCCCTGAGATCCAATTTAGAGAACCATTTGGCGCCAACAATTTGATTGAAGAGATCAGGAATCAGAGGGAGTGGATACGGATCTCGAACAGTAATCCGATTAAGTTCGCGGAAATCCAAGCAAGGGCGTAGGCCTCCATCTTTTTTCTTCACAAAGAAGAACCCCGCGGCCACTGGGAAGATGAAGGTCTAATATGCCCTTTGGCCAGACTTTCCGAAATATAATCTTTCATAGCCTGCCTCTCAGGACCAGAAAGGTTATATAACCTAGCTTTAGGTAACTTAGCATCAGGAAGTAAATTAATAGAGCAGTCATACACGCGATGAGGAGGCAACTCCTGACACCCCTCCTCAGAGAACACATCCCCAAAGTCCTCCAAAAAAGGAGGCAAAGTACTAGGCACGACCGCACTGATGACTGTGTTCATGCAGTTCAGTTACTTTTGCAAAACTCCCCCCATTGGCTTATATCTCTGGACTGCCAATTAATCACAGGGTTATGTTTAACCAACCAAGGAAGTCCCAACACAATAGGAGTAGGTAGACCCTCCAACACATAACAAGATAATAGTTCCCTATGTATTGCCCCTACCCGAAGGTCAATGTTATGAACCTCATGAACAAAGCTACCTTGGCCGAGAGGCCTGGCGTCAATGGAGAATATAGGGATCGGTTTGACCAATACACTCAGATGCATACCTTGAGCCTGAGCAAACTGAGCGTCAACCAGATTAGCCCCGGACCCACTATCAAGAAGAACAGAAAATCTCTCCACTCTCGTACCAACCACCACCTCCACTGGTACAAGGAACTGAGAAGAACTAGCGGACGAAATACATACTCCCAGGTTGTCGTCCACCACACAACCTGGGATTAACAGTTTTCCGGCGACTTTTTGCTCAACAAGGCACGGGATGGACATCCCCCAACAAAATGTCCCTCTTTCCCGCAGAAGAAACACCTTCTAGTCCTGCGGCGTACCGCCAATCCCCTCCTACGAAATGATGTCCCTCCCAACTGCATAGGCTCCTCCGAACAGACAAGGGGAACCTCAACATAAGGGACTTTAGTAGTAGGTGGAGTAACAACAGGGAGCGGAGTTACCTCGCACCTCTCCCGGAGCCGTCTATCAGTACGGATAGCTAGGGCCATAGCAGCCTCCAGTGATGGAGGAGAATCATACTGAGCCAAAACGTCCTTTAATTTGTCAGAAAGCCCATGACAAAACTGGCTCCTAAGAGCTGGGTCATTCCACTGAGTATCTGTGGCCCATCTACGGAACTCAGAAGCAAATTCCTCCGCCGGACGATCTCCCTGCTGTATCTTACGTAATTTTGTCTCAGCAAGAGAGACCCGATCTGGGTCATCATATACCAAACCCAGGGCAGTAAAAAATCGATCTACTGACTGTAGAGCCGGGGATCCCGGAGGAAGGGAGAAGGCCCAGGATTGAGGGTCCCCTTGTAGGAGCGAGATAACAATTCCCACTCTCTGCTCTTCACTCCCTGATGATCGAGGCCGAAGCCGAAAATACAATTTACATGCTTCCCTGAAGGTAAAAAAATTTGTCTCGCCCACCAGTGAACCTGTCCGGGAGAGCTACTTTAGGTTCAAATCTGGTTTGCTCCGAGGGAGACAAAACTTTGGACTTAATGTCCGTCAGCTCCATGGATAATCCCTGCAACTGCAGAGCCAGCTGGGCTACTGGATCCATGGCAACTGGGAATAATTTTATGGGCCAGTGAAAATGTCACGCGGTCTTATGATATGTGTACGATGTCAGTAAACTATTCTTAAAAGAACAACACTCTATACAACATATAGATTAGCAACATCAGCATGTAAATATAGAATAGATTTACCTGACACGATATCCGTTGAACTCAGGGTTAATCTTGAGGACTTGATACACTGTCACAGGAAAGAGGAGGACCGGGGGTCTAACCTGACCCTAAACTGGGGTCCTAACTAATCCCTCACCTTGGAGGTACTGATAATGGTTCAGAGGTCCAAGTCTCCAGCCTAACCCTGTCTCCTATCAGTCCCTGAACCCTGTAATCAGTCCTAAGAAGGATACTGATTACCACCAAAGGGATATGGGCTGATCTCTGCTAAATACACAGATTAGAAATATAAGACAGACTGGAGAAAACACAGACTTGCATACACACTCAAACACAGAAGGAACACAAATGATCTGGGATATTAAACTCTAAGCAAGGTGAGCTTAAAACAACTAAGGAGCTCTTTAACTTAAGTCTATACAGATACAATCCTATCTGTGGTCTGCATGAAGAATTTCACTGGCAACTCCCAACACAGACAACCAGAGATTTAAAGGAAACCAATCAACAAATAATCAATTGCAGCCGGGAGAAAACTGCACCCAGTCCCAGAACTGAGCACAGACAGAATTAACTCCCTAACTGCCAAACACAAAGAAACAGCAACTCAGCTGTGAGAAGTCAGAATGTGCAACCGCGACGATCTTCGTGGCGATGCACACATGACAGGAGGGGTGTCAGGAGGATAAGCCCGAGCGCTGCCCTGTTGGGAAATTGTTTGTCCCGGACCAGTGGAAAAAGAGTGTAATGTCTGAGATTCATTGTTCCGCGTTGGCCGGTCATCCCGGAATTTTTGGTACCAGAGACTTGGTTAGTCGGTCCTTTTGGTGGCCTACCTTGTCTCGTGATGTCAGGGAGTTTGTGCAGTCCTGCGGGACTTGCTCTCGCTCCAAGCCTTGCTCTCGTTCTAGTGGTTTGTTGATGCCATTACCTGTGCCCAAGAGACCATGGACCCATATCTCTATGGATTTCATTTCCGACCTCCCTGTTTCTCAGAGAATGACCGTCATCTGGGTGATTTGCGATAGGTTTTCCAAGATGATACATCTTGTGCCATTACCTAAGTTGCCTTCCTCCTCTGAATTGGTGCCTTTGTTCCTTCAGCACGTGGTTCGTTTACACGGCATTCCTGAGAACATTGTGTCTGACAGAGGAGTCCAGTTTGTTTCCAGATTTTGGAGGACCTTTTGTTCTAAAATTGGTGTTCAATTGTCTTTCTCCTCGGCGTTTCATCCTCAGACCAATGGTCAAACTGAGAGAACAAACCAGACATTGGAGACTTATCTAAGATGCTTTGTGTCTGCTGATCAGGATGACTGGGTCTCTTTTTTGTCTTTGGCTGAGTTTGCTCTTAATAATAGGGCTAGCTCTGCCACTTTGATGTCTCCGTTTTTCTGTAATTGTGGGTTTCACCCTCGATTTTCTTCAGGACAGACGGAGGCTTCTGTCTGTCCAGGTGTTGACTCTGTTGTGGAGCGTATGCAACAGATTTGGGACCAGGTAGTGGAGAGGTTGTCCCTCTCTCAGGAGAGGGCCCAGCGGTTTGCTAACCGGCATAGGACTGATGGTCCTCGGTTTAAAGTGGGGGATTTGGTCTGGTTGTCCTCAAGAAATATTCCTATGAGAGTGGCATCTCCTAAATTTGAGCCTAGGTTCATTGGACCTTATAAGATCATGGAGATTCTTAATCCTGTTTCTTTTCGTTTGCTTCTTCCAGGGACATTTAAGATCCATAACGTGTTCCACAAGTCCTTGTTGAAGAGGTTTGTTGAGCCAGTGGTTCCTACTACTGTGCCTCCTGACCCTGTTTTGGTTGAGGGCAATCTGGAGTATGTGGTTGAGAAAATATTGAATTCTCGTTTTTCTAGACGGAAACTCCAGTATTTGGTTAAATGGAGAGGTTATGGTCAGGAAGACAATTCTTGGGTGTTTGCTTCGGACATCCATGCTAGGAGACTCATCCGTGCGTATCATAGAACTCATCCTGACCGACCTGGTTGCTCAAATGAGGGTTCGGTGACCCCTCCTCAAGGGGGGGGTACTGTTGTGAATAGGCTGGAAATGAGTTCTGAGCAGAAGCTCCCTCTGGTGGTTACAAACGGTACTGGACTGTCCAGTGAAGATATTGAGGATTGGGAATCAGGTGTTACTGACTGGTCTTATATAAGGGAGTCGCCTTCCCATCAGGGTTGCCGGTGATCAATTGTTCTGGTCTCAATCCTTGATTCCTGTTTCCTTGGTAGCCTGCTGTGTCGTTTCTGAATCTCCTGCTAACAGATAAGACATTTTCTTCTTTTTGTTTTTGTGCTTGATTTTTGCATTTTGTCCTGCACTTCTGTGGGGGCCTTCAGGGTGCCCTCTGGGGGCTTTTGCCCTCTCAGTTCAGTTCAGCCACTGATGTTTGTACATTTGCTTTTTCCAGTTTTTTCAGTGGCTGCTGTTTTGTTTTTGGTTACACCAGAGAACAAATTTAGGTGGTAGAGGTCGTGTGATCTCAGGTGTTTTTGAAATTAGTAGAGTTGGTGCTTTTCAGGGTTTTTTGGGATTGCAGTAAGTGCCCTTCCTATCCTTTTCTATTTAGTAAGTTTGGGCCCCAACGTTTGCTCATACTATTTTCTGTCTGTGTCAGTATTTCTTCTTGTCTAACCGCCATTACATGTTTGGGGGCTTTCTATGTTCTTTGGGGATCTGCTCCAGGGCAGATAGCTTTCCTCTTTCTATCTTTAGGTGTAGTTAGTTTCTCAGGCTGTGACGAGACGTCTAGGACCAACGTAGGAACGCTCCACGGCTGCCTCTAGTTGTGGTGGTTAGTCAGGGTACTGCAATCTCATAGTTTCCAACTGCTCTGGTGTATTTCCTTTTTTGCCTGCTCTCCTCAGCTACCAAATCACAACAGACGGGAAAGAAAGAAAGAACAGAAAGAAAAAAAGAACAGAGAAAGAAAGAGGGGACAGAAAAAAAGAACAGAGAGAAAAAAGAAAGAGGGGAAAAAAATATAACAGAGAGGGAGAGAGAAATAAAGAGGGGAAAGAAAGAACAGAGAGAGAAAGAAAGACAGAGGGGAAAGAAAGAACAGAGAAAGAAAGAGAGGAAAGAAAGAACAGAGAGAGAAAGAAAGACAGAGGGGAAAGAAAGAACAGAGAAAGAAAGAGAGGAAAGAAAGAACAGAGAGAGAAAGGAAGAACAGAGAGGGAGAGAGAAAGAGGGGAAAGAAAGAACAGAGAAAGAAAGAAAGACAGAGGGGGAAATAAAGAACAGAGAGAAAAAGAAAGAAAGAAAGAAAGAAAGAAAGAAAGAAAGAATAGAGAGAGAGAAAGAAAGAAAGAGGAGAAAGAAAGAACAGAGAGAGAAAGAAAGAAAGAAAGAGAAGAAAGAAAGGAAAGAAAGAAAGAGAGAAGAAGAGAAAGAAAGAAAGAAGAAAGAAAGAAGAAAGAAAGAAAGAAAGAAAGAAAAGAAAAGAAAGAAGAGAAAGAAAGAAAGAAAGAAAGGGGAAAGAAAGAACAGAGAGAGAGAGAAAGAAAGAAAGAATAGAGAAAAGAAAGAAAGAGGGGAAAAACAGAGAGAGAGAAAAAGAAAGAAAGAAGGGAAAGAAAAGAACAGAGAGATAGAAAGAAAGAGGGGAAAGAACAGAAAGAAAGAAAGAATGAAAGAAAGAAAGAAAAAGAACAAAGAGAGAAAGAAAGATGGGAAAGAAAGAAAGAAAGAGAGAAAGAAAGAAAGAGGGAAAGAAAACAAAGAGAAAGAGAAAGAAAGAGGGAAAGAAGAAAGAGAAAGAAAGAGAAAGAAAGAAAGAAAGAAAGAAAGAGAAAAGAAAGGGGAAAGAAAGAACAGAGAGATAGAAAGAAAAAATGAAAGAAAGAAAGAGGGGAATGAAAGAAAGAAAAAGAACAGAGAGAAAGAAAGATGGGAAAGAAAGAACAGAGAGAGAGAAAGAAAGAACAGAGAGAAAGAAAGAAAGAGGGAAAAAAAGAAAGAACAGAGAGAGAAAGAAAGAAAGAAAGAAAGAAGGAAAGAGAGAGAGAAAGAAAAAAGAACAGAGAGAAAGAAAGAAAGAGGGGAAAGAACAGAGAGAAAAGAAAGAGGGAAAGAAAGAACAGAGAGAGAGAAAAAGAAACAGAGAGAGAGAAAGAAGAGGGGAAAGAAAGAACAGAGAGAAAGAAAGAAAAAGAACAGAGAGAAAGAAAGATGGGAAAGAAAGAACAGAGAGAAAGAAAGAACAGAGAGAGAGAAAGAAACAGAGAGAGAAAGAAATAAAGATTCTATAAAGATACTATAGCAGCCCGGCTCCCATTGTAGTGCCCACCTGAGCCTCCCGGTGCAGGACATATCAAGATCCGCTCACATGGCCGACATCCCCGATTCCAAGGCGAGGACACGGTGATGGATCTGAAGCATTCCCTGAAGTGCCTCCATGGTTCCGTCACAATCTCCTCCCGAAATTACCTCATTTCCGGTCATCTTCCAGCACGTCACTTCTGGTGGAACATCACATGCGAGTTTTAACCCCTTACTGCCATCGGACGTACTATCCATCCATGGTACCTGGGCCCGTATGACCATGGACGGGATAGTACGTCTCGTGCGATCGGACGCGCTCCCAGCGCGTCCGATCGCGCCCGGGTGTCAGCTGATTATCACAGCTGACACCCATGACTGTGTGTCAGGAGCGGTCACGGACCGCTCCCGGCACATTAACCCCTTGCACATCGCGATCAAACATGATCGCGGTGTACTGGGGGCACAGGGGAGGATCGCGCAGGGTGGGGGCTCCCTGCGCGCCCCCCTGAGACCCTCAGAGCAGCGCGATGTGATCGCGCTGTTCTGAGGGCTTCCTCCCTCCCAGGACCCGGATCCAAGATGGCGCCGGGGTCCTGGAGGGAGGCGGCTACCTCAGTGCCTGCTGAGAGCAGGCACTGAGAAGCCTGCATCTATGCCTGTGCGATCGCTGGTGTGACAGAGTGCTGTGCACACTGTCACACCAGCGATCTGATAAAATACTGTGATGTCCCACCCTGGGACAAAGTAAAAGAGTTAAAAATATAAAAATAAACATGTTTTAAAAAAAAATCCAAAATAAAAAAAAAAAAAAAAAAATATTCCCCAATAAATTCACTTCTTCCTGTAAATAAAAAAAAACAAAGCAATAAAAGTACACATATTTGGTATCGCCGCGTCCGTAACGACCCCCCTATAAAATTGTCCCACTAGTTAACCCCTTCAGTGAACCCTTTAAAAAAAAAAAAAAAACGAAGCAAAAAATCAATGCTTTATCATCATACCGCCGAACAAAAAGTGGAATAACACGCGATCAAAAAGACCGATATAAAAAAACATGGTACCGCTGAAAACGTCATCTTGTCCCGCAAAAAACGAGCCATCATACAGCATCATCAGCGAAAAAATAAAAAAGTTATAGCTCGCAGAATAAAGCGATGCAAAAATAATTATTTTTTATATAAAATTGTTTTTATTCTATAAAAGCGCCAAAACATGAAAAAATGATATAAATGAGGTATCGCCATAATCATACCGACCCGAAGAATAAAACTGCTTTATCAATTTTACCACACGCGGAACGGTATAAACGCCTCCCCCAAAAGAAATTCATGAATTGCTGATTTTTGTTCATTCTAACCTCCCAAAAATCGAAATAAAAAGCGATCAAAAAATGTCACGTGCTCAAAAATGGTACCAATAAAAACGTCAACTCGTCCCGCAAAAAATAAGACCTCACATGACTCTGTGGGCCAAAATATGCAAAAATTATAGCTCTCAAAATGTGATGATGCAAAAAACTATTTTTGCAATAAAAAGCGTCTTTTAGCGTGACAGCTGCCAATCATAAAAACCCGCTATAAATAGTAAATCAAACCCCCCTTTATCACCCCTTAGTAAGGGAAAAATAATAAAATTTAAAAAAAGTATTTATTTCCATTTTCCCATTAGGGTTAGGGTTAGGGTTGCGGCTAAAGTTAGGGTTAGGGTTGGCGCTAAAGTTAGGATTAGGGTTAGGGTTGGGATTAGGGGTGTGTTAGGGTTAGGTTTGTGGTTAGGGTTGGGACTAGGGTTAGGGGTGTGTTGGGGTTAGGGTTGGAGTTAGAATTGGGGGGTTTCCGCTGTTTAGGCACATCAGGGGCTCTCCAAATGTGACATGGCGTCTGATCTCAATTCCAGCCAATTCTGCGTTGAAAAAGTCAAACGGTGCTCCTTCACTTCTCAGCTCTGCCATGCGTCCAAACAGTAGTTTATCCCACATATGGGGTATCAGCGTACTCTGGACCCCAAGAGTTATTGTGCAATTTGTCCTATTTCTTCTGTTACCCTTGGGAAAATAAAAAACTGGGGGCGAAAATATCATTTTTGTACAAAAAAAATTATTTTTTTGTTTTTACGGCTGTACATTATAAACTTCTGTGAAGCACTTGGGGCTTCATAGCGCTCACCACACATCTAGATAAGTTCCTTGTGGGGTCTATTTTCCAAAATGGGGTCACTTGTTGGGGATTTCCACTGTTTAGGCGCATCAGGGGCTCTCCAAATGCGACATGACGCCCCCAGACCATTCCATCAAAGTCTGCAATCCAAAACGTCACTACTTCCCTTCCGAGCCCCAACGTGTACCCATACAGTAGTTTTCTCCCACATATTGGATATCAGCGTACTCAGGACAAATTGGACAACAACTTTTGGGGTCCAATTGCTCCTGTTACCCTTGTGAAAATAAAATATTGGGGGCGGAAAAAAATCATTTTTGTAAAAAAAAAAAGGATTTTTTATTTTTACGGCTGTACGTTATAAACTTTAGTGAAACACCTGGGGGCTAAAAGTTCTCACCACACATCTAGATAAGTTCCTTGAGGGGTCTAGTTTCCAAAATGGTGTCATTTATGGGGGTTTCCACTGTTTAGGCAGATCAGGAGCTCTCCAAACACGACATGGCGTCCAGCCAATTCTGCGTTGAAAAAGTCAGACGGCGCTCCTTCCCTTCTAAGCTCTGCCATGCACCCAAACAGTGGTTTTTATCCCACATATGGGGTATCAGCGCACTCAGGACAAATTGCACAATAACTTTTGGAGTCTTGTTACCTTGGAAAAATAAAAATTGGGGTGAAAAGATCATTTTTGTGGAAAAAATATGATTTTTAAATTTTACGGCTCTACGTTATAAACTTGTGTGAAGCACTTGGGGGTTCAAATTGCTCACCAAAGATCTAGAAAAGTTCCTTAGGGGGTCTAGTTTCCAAAATGGGGTCATTTGTGGGGGGTTTCCACTGTTTAGGCACATCAGGGGCTCTCCAAATGCAACATGGCATCCAATCTCAATTCCAGCCAATTTTGGTTGGAAAAAGTCAAATGGTGCTCCTTCCATTCCGAGCTCTGCCGTGCGCCCAAACAGTGGTTCCCACCCACATATGGGGTATCAGCGTACTCAGGACAAATTGGACAACAACTTATGTGGTCCAATTTCTCCTGTTACCCTTGGGAAAATAAAAAATTAGTGACTAAAAGATAATTTTTGTGGGAAAAAAATAGGATTTTTTATTTTCATGCCCGGGCATTATAAACTTGTGTGAAGCACTTGGGGGTTCAAAGTGCTCACCAAAGATCTAGATAAGTTCCTTAGGGGGTATAGTTTCCAAAATGGGGTCACTTGTGGGGGGTTTCCACTGTTTAGGCTCATCTGGGGCACTGCAAACGGAACATGACCCCCATCAACGTCTGCATTCCAAAACGTTACTACTTCCTTTCCAAGCCCTGCCGTGCACCCAAACAATTTCCCCCCCCCACATATGGGGTATCAGCGTACTCAGGACAAATTGGACAACAACTTTTGGGGTCCAATTTCCTTGGGAAAATTCAAAAATTTGGGACTAAAAAAATCATTTTTGTGGAAAATTGTTTTGTTTTTTTTTTCACACCCAGGCATTATAAGCTTTTGTGAAACACTTGGGGGTTCAAAGTGCTCACAAAAGATCTAGATAAGTACCTTAGGGGGTCTAGTTTCCAAAATGGTGTCACTTGTGGGGGTTTCCACTGTTTAGGTGCATCAGGGGCTCTCCAAACACGACATGGCATCCAATCTCAATTCCAGCCAATTTTAGTTTGAAAAAGTCAAACGGCGCTCCTTCCCTTACGAGCTCTGCCGTGTGCCCAAACAGTGGTTTTCCCCCACATATTGGGTATTGGCGTACTCAGGAGAAATTGCATAACAACCTTATCTGTCCATTTTCTCCTTTTACCCTTGTGAAAATAAAAAAAAAGTTTGTAAAAGATCATTTTTGTGGCTAAAAAGTTAAATATTCATTTTTTCCTTCCACGTTGCTTTAGTTCCTGTGAAGCACCTGAAGGGTTAATAATCTTCTTGAATGTGGTTTTGAGTACCTTGAGGGGTGCAGTTTTTATAATGGTGTCACTTTTGGGTATTTTCTGCCATATAGACCCCTCAAAGTGACTTCAAATGAGAGGTGGTCCCTAAAAAAAATGGCTTTGTAAATTTTGTTGTAAAAATGAGAAATCGCTGGTCAACTTTTAACCCTTATAACTTCCTAACAAAAAAAATTTTGGTTCCAAAATTGTGCTGATGTAAAGTAGACATGTGGGAAATGTTATTTCTTAACTATTTTGTGTGATTATTTCTCTGTTTTAAGGGAATAAAAATTCAAAGTTTGAAAATTGCAAAATTTTAAAAATTTTCGCCATATTTGCGTTTTTTTCAAAAATAAACGCAAGTTATATCGAAGAAATTTTACTTCTAACGTGAAGTACAATATGTCACGAGAAAACAATCTCAGAATCGCGAAGATCCGTTGAAGCGTTCCAGAGTTATAACCTCATAAAGAGACAGTGGTCAGAATTGTAAAAATTGGCCCGGTCATTAACGTGCAAACCACCCTTGGGGGTGAAGGGGTTAAAGTGCTCCTCGGGGCTCTGGCATGTACTCTTGTGTCCACGGGAAAAGCTCCCGGCTGGGACAGCGGGGCAGACTCCCAAAATCGGGAGTGTCCCGCTGAATTCAGGACGGTTAGGAGGTATGAATGCTCCCCACCATACACCTTGTACACGCACAGCTTTGCACACCTCATACACACACGGTTCCACTTTGTATGCCTCATACACACACGGCTCCGCTCCGTCCACCTCGCACACACAAGGCTCCACTCAGTATACACAAGGCTCCACTCCGTACACCTTGTACACACGCAGCCACGCTTTGTACACCTTGTACACACACGACTCCACTCCGTTAACTCTTGTGCACATGCGACTTTGCAGCATACACCTCGTACACATGCAGTTCTGCTCCGTACATCTCGTACACACGCGGCTCCGCTACATACACACAAGGCTCCACTCCATACACACGGCTCGCTCCGCTCTGTACACACACGGCTCAAGCATGGAGCCCTGTGTGTACGGAGTTGAGCGGCTCAGCTCCGTACACTTCACACACACAGGGCTCCGTTTCGTACACACACAGCACTGCTACATCCACCTCGTACCCACGGCTCTGCTCCGTAAACCTCGTACACGCGCGGCTCCGTGCACCTCGTACAGACACGGTTCTGCTACATCCAACTCGTACACACAAAGCTCCGCTCTGTACACTTCGTACACACTACAGCACTGCTACATCCACCTCGTACACGGGCGGCTCCGCTCCGTGCACCTCGTACACATGCGGCTCCGCTCCGTGCACCTTGTACACACGCGGCTCCGCTCCGTGCACCTCGTACACGAGCGGCAACGCACCGTGCACCTCGTACACGTGCGGCTCCGCTCCGTGCACCTCGTACACACTACAGCACTGCTACATCCACCTCGTACACGTGCGGTTCACACAACTCCGTACACCTCGTACACACTGCAGCACTGCTACATCCACCTCGTACACGTGCGGCTCCGCTCCATGCACCTCGTACACATGCGGCTCCGCTCCGTGCACCTTGTACACACGCGGCTCCGCTCCGTGCACCTCGTACACGAGCGGCACCGCACCGTGCACCTCGTACACGTGCGGCTCCGTCCGTGCACCTCGTACACACTACAGCACTGCTACATCCACCTCGCACACGCGCAGCTCCGCTCCATCCAACTCGTACACGCACGGCTCCGCTACATCCAACTCGTACACACACGGCTCTGCTCCATACACCTCGTACACACTACAGCACTGCTACATCCACCTCGTACACACACGGCTCTGCTCCGTAAACCTCGTACACACTACATCGCTGCTACATCCACCTTGTACACACACGGCTCCGCTCCGTACACCTCGTACACACACGGCTCTGCTCCGTACACCTCGTACACACTACAGCACTGCTACATCCACCTCGTACACACACGGCTCCGCTCCGTACACCTCGTACACACACAGCTCCGCTCCGTACACCTCGTACACACACGGCTCCGCTCCGTACACCTCGTACACACACGACTCTGCTACATCCAACTTGTACACACTACAGCACTGCTACATCCACACTGTAAACTCGAGTCCCGACCCGCACACACAAACTTACCCTCATCCAGCACCATGACAACCATCACAGCAGAGTCCTGCACACAACGAGGACACTGATCATGTGACCCCTGACTCCTCCCCTCCTGTGACCTCATCACAGGTCCTGTGGGCACAGAAGGTTACAGCAATAGCAGCGTCATTGCTAGCTGCTGTGAGGCTGAGCTGTAGAGACAGGGAGGGCGAGGAACGGGTGCAAGGGGGGCGTGGCAGCTCATCACTGCGGGACACATAGTGTCCTCAGCGGGACAGCGGGACGGGGTGGGTCAGAATCGGGACTGTCCCGCTCAAACCGGGATGGTTGGGAGGTATGCTCCAGACACGTCGTTTGCGGCCTCCGGACGTGTCGTCTGCGGCCCCCCGAATACGTCGTCTGCGGCCTCGTCTGCGACCCTGGGATATGTCGTCTGCGGCCTCCGGACACGATGTCTGCGGCCCCCGGATACGTCGTCTGCGACCCCGGGATATGTCGTCTGTGGCCTCCGGACATGTCGTCTGCGCCCCCCGGATACGTCGTCTGCGGCCTTCAGATACGTCGTCTGCGGCCCCCGGATACGTCGTCTGCGGACTTCAGATACGTCGTCTGCGGCCCCCGGAAACGTTGTCTGCGACCCCGGGATATGTCGTCTGTGACCTCCGGACACGTCGTCTGCGGCCCCCGGATACGTCGTCTGCGGCCTTCAGATACGTCGTCTGCGGCCCCCGGATACGTCGTCTGCGGCCTTCAGATACGTCGTCTGCGGCCCCCGGAAACGTCGTCTGTGGCCTCCGGATACGTCGTCTGCGGCCCTCGTACATGTTGTCTGCGGCCCCCGGATACGTCTTCTGTGGCCTTCGGATACGTCGTCTGCAGCCCTCCGGACACTTCGTCTGCGGCCTCCGGATACGTCGTCTGCTGCCTCCGGATACGTCGTCTGCGGCCCCCGGACACGTCGTCTGCGGCCTCCGGTTACGTCGTCTGCGGCCTCCGGATATGTCGTCTGCGGCTCCCGGACACCTCGTCTGCGGCCCCCGGATATGTCGTCTGCGGACTCCGGTTACGTCGTCTGCGGCCCCCGGATACGTCGTCTGCGGCCCCCGGATAAGTCGTCTGCGGCCCCGGATACGTCGTCTGCGGCCCCGGATACGTCGTCTGCGGCCCCCGGATACGTCGTCTGCGGCCCCGGATATGTCGTCTGCGCCCCCGGACACCTCGTCTGCGGCCCCCGGATACGTCGTCTGCGGACTCCGGTTACGTCGTCTGCGGCCCCCGGATACGTCGTCTGCGGCCCCCGGATAAGTCGTCTGCGGCCCCCGGATACGTCGTCTGCGGCCCCCGGATACGTCGTCTGCGGCCCCCGGATACGTCGTCTGCGGCCCCGGATACGTCGTCAGCGACCTCCAGATACGTCGTCTGCGGCCTCCGGTGTAAGGTTCTATGTATATATTCCTGAAACTCAGTTTGTTCGTCAGCCATTTTACTTTCTGTCTTGCTGCAGCTATCTTGCCCTCAGTCAAAATGGAGTTTCCAGCTTGCATGTTCCCGCCCTGATTCTCTCCTTTGCTTCTTAAGCAGCCACAGCTGAGCAATCAGTGCTTCAGAATCTAGCCTGCAGTGAACCTGTGACTTGACTCCTGTAAGCCTTGGACCTTGTACTCCAGCTATTCCTACTGAGGAACTCTGAAGCACTTGTGGACTCTGAACCCTGCTCTTTGAAAGACCCACGTTTGCATGGACTTACGGTAACAGAGAAGAAGATCCTGAATCTGTATTGGAGAGTGATTGCTGAGCTTGGATTACTCTGGCCTGCTGTGTCTCCTGTTTCTGTGTCTGCAAACTGTGTGACTATTTCTGCCAACTTGTATGAAGTAATACAGGACTTTTCTATATCAAACCTGTGACTCCTGTGTTTTCATCGCACCCAAGCACAAGACGCTATATGAACTGTACTACATACATTACAAGATTCTGAAGCCAAAACGTTAGTGTCTGCTGGGTCTGGAAGGCTGTGTCTGCTGTACTGTGGATATCAGACATCCGGTTGTACTTTCTGTGATGACAGTGGTTGTGACTTCTCACAACCATTCCAGGTGAGCAATTCCCTTAAGTTTTTTCTTTTTGCAGTGTTACCACAGGTAAACACTATTGTTTTTTTTTTTTTTTTCCTTTCTTTTCTCTTTTTTGTCTGCTGTAACTCTGGATATCAGATGTCTGGTTGAAACTTTCTGTGATGATAGTGGTTGTGACTTCTCACAACCATTTCAGGTGAGCAGTTCCCTTAATTTTTTTTTCTCTCTGCAGTGTTGCCACAGGTGAACACTATTGTTTTTTTTTCTCTCCTCTTCTTCCAGTAATCCTGTCTTAAAAGATCTGGAAAATGGAGGCCCGCATAAAGGAACTTTGCGGAGTGACTGATAATATCCTTGCAGATTTGCAGAATATAAAGACCCGTTTTTCAAGCCTACAGGACCTCAATAATCACAATTTGCAAGTGGTTGGACAGACTACCCAGGATTTGCGAGCCAGGATTGAGGTTCTAGAGGGGCGAGTCCAGGCTCCTGCCGTAACCCGAGTGCTGGGATTCCCAAGTTGCCCCCTTTTCGTTTTGGCGGTGAACGTGAGAAATTCAGGGGATTTATTAATCAATGCAATCTTTTTTTTTCTGCACATGCTTCACAATTTCCCACTGAACGATCTAAGGTGCTTACTATAATTATGTTGCTTACCAACAAGGCTTTAATGTGGGCAAACCCTCTGATTGAGACTGAGGATGATTGTTTGAATCACCTTGATGATTTTATTTCAGCCATGGGGCAGGTGTTTGATGACCCCAATCGAGGTGCAACAGCTGAAGCAGCCATGTTAGCTTTGCGCCAAGGTAAGCACTCGGTAGCTGAATATGCCTTGGATTTCAGGAGATGGGCCCTTGATACCACCTGGGACAGTTCCGCCAAAAAATCTATTTTTCGAAAGGGGTTATCTCCACTGATTAAGGATGAACTTGCTCGTGCCGACCCTCCCACTGCGTTAGGTGACTTTATTAACTACTGCATCCGTATTGATACTCGTCTGACTGAACGCAGGCAAGAGAGATGGTTCGAAAGCAATCGTACTAACCTTTTCCTACCTTCCTCTCCAGCTAAGGAACCTTTGAGTAGGATTACACGGGAACCTGAACCTGAACCCATGCAGGTAGACTCTTTACAACGACGGGTTAGTGATGCACGCAAGGAACATCGTTTTAAGGAGAATCTATGTTTCTATTGTGGTAAGTCAGGGCACTTCATTATAAACTGCCCCAGCCGTTCTCGTAAGACTACTGCAGCACTCATTCATTGTGAGTGTTGCGAGAGGGGATCTGTCAGGTCCGAGCCTTAGGCTCCAGAGAGACCTGCAGCAACAGATCTTGATTTCTCGGACTTAAACTCCGTTACCTCTGAGGACGTTGACTGTGTAAACGCTGCCATTTTCAAGTTTCCTCAGCGGTGTCCCAGCTGAGTTGTAAGAAAAACAATTCTCATTGCTTTCTTTCCATCAAACTCTGGGTTGACTCAGCTTGGGTGTCTAGCTCTGCTATGATCGACTCAGGGGCAAGTGGAAATTTTATGGATGTCTCCTTTGCTCTGAAACAGGGAATACGTTCAGTGAAGAAGGCTACTCCAGTACAGATGGAAACTGTGGATGGCTCCCTGCTGACCTCTGGACCAGTGGATCAGGAAACAGAGCCTTTGAGGGTTCTTATGGGTAAAGATCATCAAGAGAAACTGTCCTTTATGCTTATCTCTTCTCCCCACTTTCCCATTATTCTAGGGCTACCATGGCTGCAGGCTCAGAATCCTACCATTAACTGGGAGACCAAGGAATTACACTTTCCAGAGAAACAGATGAGTCCAAAAGTTTCAGCTTGCTCTGTTCCTAAAGGAATCATGTCAGTCCCTGAACTACCAGCTGTATACCAGAACTATGTGGATTTATGTGACAAGAAGAACGCTGACCAGCTTCCTCCTCACCGTCCATATGATTGTCCAATTGAATTATTGCCTGGAGCAGAGATACCTTTTGGTAAGATCTACCCCCTGGCGGGGCCCGAGCTAAAGGCTTTAAAGGATTACATAGATGAAAATCTAGCCAAGGGCTTCATACGCCCCTCTTCATCTCCTGCAGGTGCACCCATCTTCTTTGTAAAGAAGAAAGATGGATCTCTGAGACCATGCGTAGACTATAGGGAACTCAATAAGGTTACTATTAGAAACCGTTATCCATTGCCTTTAATCCCTGAGTTATTGGAGAGAGTGCGACATGCCAAAATTTTTTCTAAACTAGATCTTCGTGGGGCCTATAACTTAGTCCGTATTAGACCTGGGGATGAATGGAAGACTGCATTCAGGTCACGCTATGGACACTTTGAATATCTAGTTATGCCTTTTGGTCTGAGTACCGCCCCAGCCACTTTCCAACACTTGGTGAATGACATCTTCAGGGATCTCCTAGATACATTCGTGGTAATTTATTTGGATGATATTCTAATTTTTTCTAACTCCACAGAGGAACATCATGGACATGTGAGAATGGTCTTGGAACGTCTAAGACAAAATCATCTTTACATCAAACCTGAAAAGTGTGAATTCCATAGGACCGAAATTCAATTTCTGGGGTATGTAATGTCTACACAAGGAATTAGTATGGATGGAAGCAAAACCCAAGCCATCAAGGATTGGCCAAGTCCTAGAAATGTGAAGGAGGTACAGCGCTTCATCGGGTTTGCCAACTTCTATAGACGTTTCATTAGAAATTTCTCTGAGGTAGTGTCACCTATCACTCAACTTACCCGGAAAGAGTCTAGGTTTTCCTGGACTCCCAAGCCCAGGAAGCATTTTCCCGTCTAAAAGATAAATTTACCACTGCACCTATCCTAGTACATCCTAACCCCGAGCTTGCCTTCATAATAGAGGTGGATGCTTCAGACTGTGCCGTTGGAGCTATACTCTCTCAGAGAACAGGTGAGAAGAATGTCTTGCATCCCTGTGCCTTCTTTTCCCAGCAGTTGTCTTCGGCTGAGAGGAACTACGATGTGGGCAATAGAGAGTTGTTGGCCATTATTGCCGCCTTCAAAGAATGGAGACACCTTCTTCAGGGAGCTGCACAGCAAATAGTCGTCCTGACAGACCATCGTAACCTTGAGTTTATCAGGTCGGCTAAGTGCCTGACTCCTCGCCAGGCTCGCTGGAATCTTTTCTTAAACCAATTTAATTTTATCATCTCTTATAGACCAGGATCGCGCAATGGAAAGGCTGATGCACTCTCTAGGATTTACTCAGCAGAGACACGTCCAATTACTCCTCCTAAGACTATTCTTCCTGACTCTAGATTCCTAGGAGTAATTCATAATCAAGACCTACTTAAGGACATCAAGGAAGCATACCATGCGGATTCCTTTTTGGCACAACCCCCAAGGGACGTAAGTCTTGTCTTTAAGAATGGTGTGTGGATTCAGGGACAACGTCTGTATATTCCTGAAACAGTCAGATTAAGAGTATTGCAACTCATTCACGATTCCAAGATAGCTGGGCATAGAGGAATTCTAAAGACACAGGAATTTCTTTCTCGTTTCTTTTGGTGGCCCACTTGCAGGAAGGATGTTTTGAATTATGTCACTTCATGTGAGGTCTGTGCAAGATGCAAAACACCTCGCTCCTCACCAACTGGTCTGTTACAGCCTCTTCCCACCCCGTCCCGCCCCCTGAGACCCTCAGAGCAGCGCGATGTGATCGCGCTGTTCTGAGGGCTTCCTCCCTCCCAGGACCCGGATCCAAGATGGCGCCGGGGTCCTGGAGGGAGGCGGCTACCTCAGTGCCTGCTGAGAGCAGGCACTGAGAAGCCTGCATCTATGCCTGTGCGATCGCTGGTGTGACAGAGTGCTGTGCACACTGTCACACCAGCGATCTGATAAAATACTGTGATGTCCCACCCTGGGACAAAGTAAAAAAGTTAAAAATATAAAAATGAACATGTTTTAAAAAAAAATCCAAAATAAATAAAAAAAATATATATATTCCCCAATAAATTCACTTCTTCCTGTAAATAAAAAAAACAAAGCAATAAAAGTACACATATTTGGTATTGCCGCGTCCGTAACGACCCCCCCTATAAAATTGTCCCACTAGTTAACCCCTTCAGTGAACCCCTTAAAAAAAAAAAAAAAAACGAAGCAAAAAATCAATGCTTTATCATCATACCGCCGAACAAAAAGTGGAATAACACGCGATCAAAAAGACCGATATAAAAAAACATGGTACTGCTGAAAACGTCATCTTGTCCCGCAAAAAACGAGCCATCATACAGCATCATCAGCGAAAAAATAAAAAAGTTATAGCTCGCAGAATAAAGCGATGCAAAAATAATTATTTTTTATATAAAATTGTTTTTATTCTATAAAAGCGCCAAAACATGAAAAAATGATATAAATGAGGTATCGCCATAATCGTACTGACCCGAAGAATAAAACTGCTTTATCAATTTTACCACACGCGGAACGGTATAAACGCCTCCCCCAAAAGAAATTCATGAATTGCTGATTTTTGTTCATTCTAACCTCCCAAAAATCGAAATAAAAAGCGATCAAAAAATGTCACGTGCTCAAAAATGGTACCAATAAAAATGTCAACTCGTCCCGCAAAAAATAAGACCTCACATGACTCTGTGGGCCAAAATATGCAAAAATTATAGCTCTCAAAATGTGATGATGCAAAAACTATTTTTGCAATAAAAAGCGTCTTTTAGCATGACAGCTGCCAATCATAAAAACCCGCTATAAATAGTAAATCAAACCCCCCTTTATCACCCCCTTAGTAAGGGAAAAATAATAAAATTAAAAAAAAGTATTTATTTCCATTTTCCCATTAGGGTTAGGGTTAGGGTTGCGGCTAAAGTTAGGGTTAGGGTTGGCGCTAAAGTTAGGATTAGGGTTAGGGTTTGGATTAGGGGTGTGTTAAGGTTAGGTTTGTGGTTAGGGTTGGGACTAGGGTTAGGGGTGTGTTGGGGTTAGGGTTGGAGTTAGAATTGGGGGGTTTCCGCTGTTTAGGCACATCAGGGGCTCTCCAAATGTGACATGGCGTCTGATCTCAATTCCAGCCAATTCTGCGTTGAAAAAGTCAAACGGTGCTCCTTCACTTCTCAGCTCTGCCATGCGTCCAAACAGTAGTTTATCCCCACATATGGGGTATCAGCGTACTCTGGACCCCAAGAGTTATTGTGCAATTTGTCCTATTTCTTCTGTTACCCTTGGGAAAATAAAAAACTGGGGCGAAAATATCATTTTTGTACAAAAAAAATAATTTTTTTGTTTTTACGGCTGTACATTATAAACTTCTGTGAAGCACTTGGGGCTTCATAGCGCTCACCACACATCTAGATAAGTTCCTTGTGGGGTCTATTTTCCAAAATGGGGTCACTTGTTGGGGATTTCCACTGTTTAGGCGCATCAGGGGCTCTCCAAATGCGACATGACGCCCCCAGACCATTCCATCAAAGTCTGCAATCCAAAACGTCACTACTTCCCTTCCGAGCCCCAACGTGTACCCATACAGTAGTTTTCTCCCACATATTGGATATCAGCGTACTCAGGACAAATTGGACAACAACTTTTGGGGTCCAATTTCTCCTGTTACCCTTGTAAAAATAAAATATTGGGGCAAAAAAATCATTTTTGCAAAAAAAAAAAAGATTTTTTATTTTTACGGCTGTGCGTCATAAACTTCTGTGAAGCACTTCGGGGTTCAAAGTGCTCACCACACATCTAGACAAGTTCCTTGTGGGGTCTATTTTCCAAAATGGGGTCACTTGTGGGGGGTTTCCACTGTTTAGGCGCATCAGGGGCTCTCCAAATGCGACATGACGCCCCCAGACCATTCCATCAAAGTCTGCAATCCAAAACGTCACTACTTCCCTTCCGAGCCCTGACGTGCGCCCATACAGTAGTTTTCTCCCACATATTGGGTATCAGCGTACTCAGGACAAATTGGACAACAACTTTTGGGGTCCAATTTCTCCTGTTACCCTTGTGAATATAAAATATTGGGGGCGAAAAAATCATTTTTGTAAAAAAAAAAAAGATTTTTTATTTTTACGGCTGTGCGTTATAAACTTCTGTGAAGCACTTTGGGGTTCAAAGTGCTCACCACACATCTAGATAAGTTCCTTGTGGGGTCTATTTGCCAAAATGGGGTCACTTGTGGGGGTTTCCACTGTATAGGTGCATCAGGGGCTCTCCAAATGTGACATGACGCCCCCAGACCATTCCATCAAAGTCTGCAATCCAAAACGTCACTACTTCCCTTCCGAGCCCTGACGTGCGCCCATACAGTAGTTTTCTCCCACATATTGGGTATCAGCGTACTCAGGACAAATTGGACAACAACTTTTGGGTTCCAATTTCTTCTGTTACCCTTGTGAAAATAAAATATTGGGAGCGAAAAAATCATTTTTGTAAAAAAAAAAAGGATTTTTTTATTTACGGCTGTACGTTATAAACTTTAGTGAAACACCTGGGGGCTAAAAGTTCTCACCACACATCTAGATAAGTTCCTTGAGGGGTCTAGTTTCCAAAATGGTGTCATTTATGGGGGTTTCCACTGTTTAGGCAGATCAGGAGCTCTCCAAACACGACATGGCGTCCAGCCAATTCTGCGTTGAAAAAGTCAGACGGCGCTCCTTCCCTTCTAAACTCTGCCATGCACCCAAACAGTGGTTTTTATCCCACATATGGGGTATCAGCGCACTCAGGACAAATTGCACAATAACTTTTGGAGTCTTGTTACCCTTGGAAAAATAAAAATTGGGGTGAAAAGATCATTTTTGTGGAAAAAATATGATTTTTAAATTTTACGGCTCTACGTTATAAACTTGTGTGAAGCACTTGGGGGTTCAAATTGCTCACCAAAGATCTAGAAAAGTTCCTTAGGGGTCTAGTTTCCAAAATGGGGTCATTTGTGGGGGGTTTCCACTGTTTAGGCACATCAGGGGCTCTCCAAATGCAACATGGCATCCAATCTCAATTCCAGCCAATTTTGGTTGGAAAAAGTCAAATGGTGCTCCTTCCATTCCGAGCTCTGCCGTGCGCCCAAACAGTGGTTCCCACCCACATATGGGGTATCAGCGTACTCAGGACAAATTGGACAACAACTTATGTGGTCCAATTTCTCCTGTTACCCTTGGGAAAATAAAAAATTAGTGACTAAAAGATAATTTTTGTGGGAAAAAAATAGGATTTTTTATTTTCATGCCCGGGCATTATAAACTTGTGTGAAGCACTTGGGGGTTCAAAGTGCTCACCAAAGATCTAGATAAGTTCCTTAGGGGGTATAGTTTCCAAAATGGGGTCACTTGTGGGGGGTTTCCACTGTTTAGGCTCATCTGGGGCACTGCAAACGGAACATGACCCCCATCAACGTCTGCATTCCAAAACGTTACTACTTCCTTTCCAAGCCCTGCCGTGCACCCAAACAATTTCCCCCCCCACATATGGGGTATCAGCGTACTCAGGACAAATTGGACAACAACTTTTGGGGTCCAATTTCCTTGGGAAAATTCAAAAATTTGGGACTAAAAAAATCATTTTTGTGGAAAATTGTTTTTTTTTTTTTTCACACCCAGGCATTATAAGCTTTTGTGAAACACTTGGGGTTCAAAGTGCTCACAAAAGATCTAGATAAGTACCTTAGGGGGTCTAGTTTCCAAAATGGTGTCACTTGTGGGGGTTTCCACTGTTTAGGTGCATCAGGGGCTCTCCAAACACGACATGGCGTCCAATCTCAATTCCAGCCAATTTTAGTTTGAAAAAGTCAAACGGCGCTCCTTCCCTTACGAGCTCTGCCGTGTGCCCAAACAGTGGTTTTCCCCCACATATTGGGTATTAGCGTACTCAGGAGAAATTGCATAACAACCTTATCTGTCCATTTTCTCCTTTTACCCTTGTGAAAATAAAAAAAAAGTTTGTAAAAGATCATTTTTGTGGCTAAAAAGTTAAATATTCATTTTTTCCTTCCACGTTGCTTTAGTTCCTGTGAAGCACCTGAAGGGTTAATAATCTTCTTGAATGTGGTTTTGAGTACCTTGAGGGGTGCAGTTTTTATAATGGTGTCACTTTTGGGTATTTTCTGCCATATAGACCCCTCAAAGTGACTTCAAATGAGAGGTGGTCCCTAAAAAAAATGGCTTTGTAAATTTTGTTGTAAAAATGAGAAATCGCTGGTCAACTTTTAACCCTTATAACTTCCTAACAAAAAAAAATTTTGGTTCCAAAATTGTGCTGATGTAAAGTAGACATGTGGGAAATGTTATTTCTTAACTATTTTGTGTGATATATTTCTCTGTTTTAAGGGAATAAAAATTCAAAGTTTGAAAATTGCAAAATTTTAAAAATTTTCGCCATATTTGCGTTTTTTTCAAAAATAAACGCAAGTTATATCGAAGAAATTTTACTTCTAACGTGAAGTACAATATGTCACGAGAAAACAATCTCAGAATCGCGAAGATCCGTTGAAGCGTTCCAGAGTTATAACCTCATAAAGAGACAGTGGTCAGAATTGTAAAAATTGGCCCGGTCATTAACGTGCAAACCACCCTTGGGGGTGAAGGGGTTAAAGTGCTCCTCGGGGCTCTGGCATGTACTCTTGTGTCCACGGGAAAAGCTCCCGGCTGGGACAGCGGGGCAGACTCCCAAAATCGGGAGTGTCCCGCTGAATTCAGGACAGTTGGGAGGTATGAATGCTCCCCACCATACACCTTGTACACGCACAGCTTTGCACACCTCATACACACACGGTTCCACTTTGTATGCCTCATACACACACGGCTCCGCTCCGTCCACCTCGCACACACAAGGCTCCACTCAGTATACACAAGGCTCCACTCCGTACACCTTGTACACACGCAGCCACGCTTTGTACACCTTGTACACACACGACTCCACTCCGTTAACTCTTGTGCACATGCGACTTTGCAGCATACACCTCGTACACATGCAGTTCTGCTCCGTACATCTCGTACACACGCGGCTCCGCTACATACACACAAGGCTCCACTCCATACACACGGCTCGCTCCGCTCTGTACACACACGGCTCAAGCATGGAGCCCTGTGTGTACGGAGTTGAGCGGCTCAGCTCCGTACACTTCACACACACAGGGCTCCGTTTCGTACACACACAGCACTGCTACATCCACCTCGTACCCACGGCTCTGCTCCGTAAACCTCGTACACGCGCGGCTCCGTGCACCTCGTACAGACACGGTTCTGCTACATCCAACTCGTACACACAAAGCTCCGCTCTGTACACTTCGTACACACTACAGCACTGCTACATCCACCTCGTACACGGGCGGCTCCGCACCGTGCACCTCGTACACATGCGGCTCCGCTCCGTGCACCTTGTACACACGCGGCTCCGCTCCGTGCACCTCGTACACGAGCGGCAACGCACCGTGCACCTCGTACACGTGCGGCTCCGCTCCGTGCACCTCGTACACACTACAGCACTGCTACATCCACCTCGTACACGTGCGGTTCACACAACTCCGTACACCTCGTACACACTGCAGCACTGCTACATCCACCTCGTACACGTGCGGCTCCGCTCCATGCACCTCGTACACATGCGGCTCCGCTCCGTGCACCTTGTACACACGCGGCTCCGCTCCGTGCACCTCGTACACGAGCGGCACCGCACCGTGCACCTCGTACACGTGCGGCTCCGTCCGTGCACCTCGTACACACTACAGCACTGCTACATCCACCTCGTACACGCGCAGCTCTGCTCCATCCAACTCGTACACGCACGGCTCCGCTACATCCAACTCGTACACACACGGCTCTGCTCCGTACACCTCGTACACACTACAGCACTGCTACATCCACCTCGTACACACACGGCTCTGCTCCGTAAACCTCGTACACACTACATCGCTGCTACATCCACCTTGTACACACACGGCTCCGCTCCGTACACCTTGTACACACACGGCTCTGCTCCGTACACCTTGTACACACTACAGCACTGCTACATCCACCTCGTACACACACGGCTCCGCTCCGTACACCTCGTACACACACAGCTCCGCTCCGTACACCTCGTACACACACGGCTCCGCTCCGTACACCTCGTACACACACGACTCTGCTACATCCAACTTGTACACACTACAGCACTGCTACATCCACACTGTAAACTCGAGTCCCGACCCGCACACACAAACTTACCCTCATCCAGCACCATGACAACCATCACAGCAGAGTCCTGCACACAACGAGGACACTGATCATGTGACCCCTGACTCCTCCCCTCCTGTGACCTCATCACAGGTCCTGTGGGCACAGAAGGTTACAGCAATAGCAGCGTCATTGCTAGCTGCTGTGAGGCTGAGCTGTAGAGACAGGGAGGGCGAGGAACGGGTGCAAGGGGGGCGTGGCAGCTCATCACTGCGGGACACATAGTGTCCTCAGCGGGACAGCGGGACGGGGTGGGTCAGAATCGGGACTGTCCCGCTCAAACCGGGATGGTTGGGAGGTATGCTCCAGACACGTCGTTTGCGGCCTCCGGACGTGTCGTCTGCGGCCCCCCGAATGCGTGGTCTGCGGCCTCGTCTGCGACCCTGGGATATGTCGTCTGCGGCCTCCGGACACGATGTCTGCGGCCCCCGGATACGTCGTCTGCGACCCCGGGATATGTCGTCTGTGGCCTCCGGACATGTCGTCTGCGCCCCCCGGATACGTCGTCTGCGGCCTTCAGATACGTCGTCTGCGGCCCCCGGATACGTCGTCTGCGGACTTCAGATACGTCGTCTGCGGCCCCCGGAAACGTTGTCTGCGACCCCGGGATATGTCGTCTGTGACCTCCGGACACGTCGTCTGCGGCCCCCGGATACGTCGTCTGCGGCCTTCAGATACGTCGTCTGCGGCCCCCGGATACGTCGTCTGCGGCCTTCAGATACGTCGTCTGCGGCCCCCGGAAACGTCATCTGTGGCCTCCGGATACGTCGTCTGCGGCCCTCGGACATGTTGTCTGCGGCCCCCGGATACGTCTTCTGTGGCCTTCGGATACGTCGTCTGCAGCCCCCCGGACACTTCGTCTGCGGCCTCCGGATACGTCGTCTGCTGCCTCCGGATACGTCGTCTGCGGCCCCCGGACACGTCGTCTGCGGCCTCCGGTTACGTCGTCTGCGGCCTCCGGATATGTCGTCTGCGGCCCCCGGACACCTCGTCTGCGGCCCCCGGATACGTCGTCTGCGGACTCCGGTTACGTCGTCTGCGGCCCCCGGATACGTCGTCTGCGGCCCCCGGATAAGTCGTCTGCGGCCTCCGGACACGTCATCTGCGGCCCCCGGATACGTCGTCTGCGGCCCCCGGATACGTCGTCTGCGGCCCCGGATACGTCATCAGCGACCTCCAGATACGTCGTCTGCGGCCTCCGGTGTAAGGTTCTATGTATATATTCCTGAAACTCAGTTTGTTCGTCAGCCATTTTACTTTCTGTCTTGCTGCAGCTATCTTGCCCTCAGTCAAAATGGAGTTTCCAGCTTGCATGTTCCCGCCCTGATTCTCTCCTTTGCTTCTTAAGCAGCCACAGCTGAGCAATCAGTGCTTCAGAATCTAGCCTGCAGTGAACCTGTGACTTGACTCCTGTAAGCCTTGGACCTTGTACTCCAGCTATTCCTACTGAGGAACTCTGAAGCACTTGTGGACTCTGAACCCTGCTCTTTGAAAGACCCACGTTTGCATGGACTTACGGTAACAGAGAAGAAGATCCTGAATCTGTATTGGAGAGTGATTGCTGAGCTTGGATTACTCTGGCCTGCTGTGTCTCCTGTTTCTGTGTCTGCAAACTGTGTGACTATTTCTGCCAACTTGTATGAAGTAATACAGGACTTTTCTATATCAAACCTGTGACTCCTGTGTTTTCATCGCACCCAAGCACAAGACGCTATATGAACTGTACTACATACATTACAAGATTCTGAAGCCAAAACGTTAGTGTCTGCTGGGTCTGGAAAGCTGTGTCTGCTGTACTGTGGATATCAGACGTCCGGTTGTACTTTCTGTGATGACAGTGGTTGTGACTTCTCACAACCATTCCAGATGTCTGGTTGAAACTTTCTGTGATGACAGTGGTTGTGACTTCTCACAACCATTCCAGGTGAGCAATTCCCTTAAGTTTTTTCTTTTTGCAGTGTTACCACAGGTAAACACTATTGTTTTTTTTTTTTTTTTCCTTTCTTTTCTCTTTTTTGTCTGCTGTAACTCTGGATATCAGATGTCTGGTTGAAACTTTCTGTGATGATAGTGGTTGTGACTTCTCACAACCATTCCAGGTGAGCAGTTCCCTTAATTTTTTTTTCTCTCTGCAGTGTTGCCACAGGTGAACACTATTGTTTTTTTTTCTCTCCTCTTCTTCCAGTAATCCTGTCTTAAAAGATCTGGAAAATGGAGGCCCGCATAAAGGAACTTTGCGGAGTGACTGATAATATCCTTGCAGATTTGCAGAATATAAAGACCCGTTTTACAAATCTACAGGACCTCAATAATCACAATTTGCAAGTGGTTGGACAGACTACCCAGGATTTGCGAGCCAGGATTGAGGTTCTAGAGGGGCGAGTCCAGGCTCCTGCCGTAACCCCGAGTGCTGGGATTCCCAAGTTGCCCCCTTTTCGTTTTGGCGGTGAACGTGAGAAATTCAGGGGATTTATTAATCAATGCAATCTTTTTTTTTCTGCACATGCTTCACAATTTCCCACTGAACGATCTAAGGTGCTTACTATAATTATGTTGCTTACCAACAAGGCTTTAATGTGGGCAAACCCTCTGATTGAGACTGAGGATGATTGTTTGAATCACCTTGATGATTTTATTTCAGCCATGGGGCAGGTGTTTGATGACCCCAATCGAGGTGCAACAGCTGAAGCAGCCATGTTAGCTTTGCGCCAAGGTAAGCACTCGGTAGCTGAATATGCCTTGGATTTCAGGAGATGGGCCCTTGATACCACCTGGGACAGTTCCGCCAAAAAATCTATTTTTCGAAAGGGGTTATCTCCACTGATTAAGGATGAACTTGCTCGTGCCGACCCTCCCACTGCGTTAGGTGACTTTATTAACTACTGCATCCGTATTGATACTCGTCTGACTGAACGCAGGCAAGAGAGATGGTTCGAAAGCAATCGTACTAACCTTTTCCTACCTTCCTCTCCAGCTAAGGAACCTTTGAGTAGGATTACACGGGAACCTGAACCTGAACCCATGCAGGTAGACTCTTTACAACGACGGGTTAGTGATGCACGCAAGGAACATCGTTTTAAGGAGAATCTATGTTTCTATTGTGGTAAGTCAGGGCACTTCATTATAAACTGCCCCAGCCGTTCTCGTAAGACTACTGCAGCACTCATTCATTGTGAGTGTTGCGAGAGGGGATCTGTCAGGTCCGAGCCTCAGGCTACAGAGAGATCTGCAGCAACAGATCTTGATTTCTCGGACTTAAACTCCGTTACCTCTGAGGACGTTGACTGTGTAAACACTGCCATTTTTCAAGTTTCCTCAGCGGTGTCCCAGCTGAGTTGTAAGAAAAACAATTCTCATTGCTTTCTTTCCATCAAACTCTGGGTTGACTCAGCTTGGGTGTCTAGCTCTGCTATGATCGACTCAGGGGCAAGTGGAAATTTTATGGATGTCTCCTTTGCTCTGAAACAGGGAATACGTTCAGTGAAGAAGGCTCCTCCAGTACAGATGGAAACTGTGGATGGCTCCCTGCTGACCTCTGGACCAGTGGATCAGGAAACAGAGCCTTTGAGGGTTCTTATGGGTAAAGATCATCAAGAGAAACTGTCCTTTATGCTTATCTCTTCTCCCCACTTTCCCATTATTCTAAGGCTACCATGGCTGCAGGCTCAGAATCCTACCATTAACTGGGAGACCAAGGAATTACACTTTCCAGAGAAACAGATGAGTCCAAAAGTTTCAGCTTGCTCTGTTCCTAAAGGAATCATGTCAGTCCCTGAACTACCAGCTGTATACCAGGACTATGTGGATTTATGTGACAAGAAGAACGCTGACCAGCTTCCTCCTCACCGTCCATATGATTGTCCAATTGAATTATTGCCTCGAGCAGAGATACCTTTTGGTAAGATCTACCCCCTGGCGGGCCCGAGCTAAAGGCTTTAAAGGATTACATAGATGAAAATCTAGCCAAGGGCTTCATACGCCCCTCTTCATCTCCTGCAGGTGCACCCATCTTCTTTGTAAAGAAGAAAGATGGATCTCTGAGACCATGCGTAGACTATAGGGAACTCAATAAGTTACTATTAGAAACCGTTATCCATTGCCTTTAATCCCTGAGTTATTGGAGAGAGTGCGACATGCCAAAATTTTTTCTAAACTAGATCTTCGTGGGGCCTATAACTTAGTCCGTATTAGACCTGGGGATGAATGGAAGACTGCATTCAGGTCACGCTATGGACACTTTGAATATCTAGTTATGCTTTTGGTCTGAGTATCGCCCCAGCCACTTTCCAACACTTGGTGAATGACATCTTCAGGGATCTCCTAGATACATTCGTGGTAATTTATTTGGATGATATTCTAATTTTTTCTAACTCCACAGAGGAACATCATGGACATGTGAGAATGGTCTTGGAACGTCTAAGACAAAATCATCTTTACATCAAACCTGAAAAGTGTGAATTCCATAAGACCGAAATTCAATTTCTGGGGTATGTAATGTCTACACAAGGAATTAGTAATGGAAGAAGCAAAACCCAAGCCATCAAGGATTGGCCAAGTCCTAGAAATGTGAAGGAGGTACAGCGCTTCATCGGGTTTGCCAACTTCTATAGACGTTTCATTAGAAATTTCTCTGAGGTAGTGTCACCTATCACTCAACTTACCCGGAAAGGAGTCTAGGTTTTCCTGGACTCCCCAAGCCAGGAAGCATTTTCCCGTCTAAAAGATAAATTTACCACTGCACCTATCCTAGTACATCCTAACCCCGAGCTTGCCTTCATAATAGAGGTGGATGCTTCAGACTGTGCCGTTGGAGCTATACTCTCTCAGAGAACAGGTGAGAAGAATGTCTTGCATCCCTGTGCCTTCTTTTCCCAGCAGTTGTCTTCGGCTGAGAGGAACTACGATGTGGGCAATAGAGAGTTGTTGGCCATTATTGCCGCCTTCAAAGAATGGAGACACCTTCTTCAGGGAGCTGCACAGCAAATAGTCGTCCTGACAGACCATCGTAACCTTGAGTTTATCAGGTCGGCTAAGTGCCTGACTCCTCGCCAGGCTCGCTGGAATCTTTTCTTAAACCAATTTAATTTTATCATCTCTTATAGACCAGGATCGCGCAATGGAAAGGCTGATGCACTCTCTAGGATTTACTCAGCAGAGACACGTCCAATTACTCCTCCTAAGACTATTCTTCCTGACTCTAGATTCCTAGGAGTAATTCATAATCAAGACCTACTTAAGGACATCAAGGAAGCATACCATGCGGATTCCTTTTTTGGCACAACCCCCAAGGGACGTAAGTCTGTTCTTAAGAATGGTGTGTGGATTCAGGGACAACGTCTGTATATTCCTGAAACAGTCAGATTAAGAGTATTGCAACTCATTCACGATTCCAAGATAGCTGGGCATAGAGGAATTCTAAAGACACAGGAATTTCTTTCTCGTTTCTTTTGGTGGCCCACTTGCAGGAAGGATGTGTTGAATTATGTCACTTCATGTGAGGTCTGTGCAAGATGCAAAACACCTCGCTCCTCACCAACTGGTCTGTTACAGCCTCTTCCCACCCCGTCCCGCCCGTGGGGATCCATTTCTATGGACTTCATTGTGGAGTTACCAACCTCTCAGGGGAAGAACACCATTCTAGTGGTGGTTGACCGTCTAACAAAGGCAGCTCATTTTATCCCTTGTGTCGGCTTACCACTGCAAAACAGACATCAGATTTGATGATTAAAGATGTGTGTAAGGTTCCATGTATATATTCCTGAAACTCAGTTTGTTCGTCAGCCATTTTACTTTCTGTCTTGCTGCAGATATCTTGCCCTCAGTCAAAATGGAGTTTCCAGCTTGCATGTTCCCGCCCTGATTCTCTCCTTTGCTTCTTAAGCAGCCACAGCTGAGCAATCAGTGCTTCAGAACCTAGCCTGCAGTGAACTGTGACTTGACTCCTGTAAGCCTTGGACCTTGTACTCCAGCTATTCTACTGAGGAACTCTGAAGCACTTGTGGACTCTGAACCCTGCTCTTTGAAAGACCCACGTTTGCATGGACTTACGGTAACAGAGAAGAAGATCCTGAATCTGTGTTGGAGAGTGATTGCTGAGCTTGGATTGCTCTGGCCTGCTGTGTCTCCTGTTTCTGTGTCTGCAAACTGTGTGGGCTATTTCTGCCAACTTGTATGAAGTAATACAGGACTTTTCTATATCAACCTGTGACTCCTGTGTTTTTCTCGCACCCAAGCCAAGACGCTATATTGAACTGCACTACTACATTACAATGTGTTTCGCTTTCATGGGTACCGGATGAGGTTATTTCGGATCGAGGGTGCAATTCACTTCTAGGTTTTGGCAAAATTTCTGTGCAGCATTGGACATTAAAGTAAACCTTTCTTTGCTTTCATCCCCAGACTAATGGAAAGACAGAACGAACCCAATCAAACCCTGGAGCAGTATCTCCGCTGCTTTATCTGCCACCTACAGGATGATTGGGTTGGATCTACTTCCATTAGCTGAGTTTCTCTTATAACAACTCTCAGAGTGCCTCCACTAAACAGTCTCCTTTTTACTCTAATCTAGGTTATCATCCTAACATTCTACCACGATTTCCCATAGAAACGCCTTTACCGCAGTGGCTGAAAGAATCACGTCTTTACAGAAGAATATGGATCTTCTAAAGGAAAATCTGGAAGGCTCAAAGAAAGGTACAAAAAGCAGCAGATAAAATTTTGTAAACCTGCACCGTTTCCAAGGTAGGGACTTGGTTGGCTGTCAACAGAAACTTAAGTTAAGGATTATCGTCTAAGTTGGGAATAATAATTGGACCTTAAAATCAGAAAAATTATAAGTGCCGTTGCTTGCGTCTTCAACGCCCAGAACTATGAGAACCACCCTGTCTTTATGTATCCCTACTAAAGGCTGCGCACCCAATTCGTTTCCTGGAGTTCCTCTCCTTGCCCTGACCCAGTGTAGTCGATGGTCGGAAGAATTTTGTGGTGGAAAGGAGATTAGGTTTTTAGAAATATTACAATTCTGTTAATTGGCGGGTACCCGTGGAGGACAAACATGGGAACCGGGTCAATAAAGTTAATGCTCCTCGCTTGCTCCGTCATTTCTCAATACCACAAAGCCGGGGTTGAGGTCATCCGGAGGGTTTCCTTAAGGGGGGAGTAATTTAAGGTTCTAGTATATATTCCTGAAAATCAGTTTGTTCGAGCCATTTTACTTTCTGTCCTTGCTGCAGCTTTTGCCCTCATCAAAATGGAGTTTCCAGCTTGCATGTTCCCCCTGTTTCTCCTTTGCTTCTTAAGCGCCACAGTGAGCAATCATGCTTAGAATCAGCCTGCAGTGAACTGTGACTTGACCCTAAAGCCTTGGACCTGTACTCAGCTATTCCTACTGAGGAACTTGAAGCCCTTGTGGACTCTAACCCGCTCTTTGAAAGACCCACTTTTTGCATGGACTTACGGTAAAGAGAAGAAGATCCTGTCTGTATTGGAGAGGATTGCTATTGGTTACTCTGGCCGCGTGTTCCTGTTTCTGTGTCTGCAAACTGGTGACTTTTCTGCCAACTTGTATGAAGTAATACAGACTTTTCTTATCAAACCTGTGACTCCTGGTTTTCATCGCACCCAAGCAAAGAGTATATGAATGTATACATACTTCATCCGGTTAGTCATCTGCGGCCCCCGGATACGCGTCGCGGCCCCGGATAGTCGTCTGCGTGCACGGGTGGTGTCGCTGCGAAAAATCGTCGCGATTGCCACTCTATTCTCACAGTGGTTTCTGGTGCTGGGTGTTTTTTCGGCCGAGGGAGTTATTTTTTCCTCTCTCGTGCTGGACTGACCACCTCGTCGCGCAATTAATGTTTTTGGTAAATTGGTTTCCTTCATATACCGCCTGTCTGCTGGGGAATGTCGGGGATGCATTCATGCAGACCAGCAGGCGGTCGATTGAGAAGTCTAAACAAAAAACCTGTTGTGGTTTCTCCTCTCCTCGCTTTATTATTTATCTCCTTACCCGTTGGTGTTCCCTCTGTAGTGATGTTTTGTATGCAAGGTGGTCTTTTTTTTTATTCCCTTGTACGTCTCGTTCGTCTTAACTGTGTGTGAAGGCAGTTACCTTCCTGTTCCCGTGGTGGAAAACAGGGTCCTTCTCGGGGACAATTACAGTGGTTAGGGATTCACGGAATGGGGGTACGTGGCGGCCGGACCTCTGTACCATAAACAGTACCTCCAGGTAGAGGGATTAGTCAGGACCCCGTTAGAGTCAGCTGACCCTCCTGTATACAGAGACACGTGACATTTTCAAAACCCACCCCACTTAAGATTCTCCCCAGCCACCATGGATCCAGTTAGCCAGTCTAGCTCAGCAGTTGCAGAGTTTGTCCATGGGCTGAGGGAGTTAAGCCAAGGTTTTGTACCCCCGGAGAAAAGCCAGACCTGAACCTAAAGTAGCTTCTCCCGGACGGTTATGGAGGGCGGGAAAAATTTTTTGCTTTCCGGGGGTGTAAATTGTCTTTCGGCTGCGACCTCGGTATTGGAGTGAAGATCAAAGGGGGGAATTGTCATCTCACTCCTAAAGGGGACCCCATTCCTGGGCGTTCTCTCTTCCCCCGGGCTCCCCGGCCTCCAGTCAGTGGATAGATTTTCGCAGCCTGGGTCTTGTTTTTTGATGACCGGATCGGGTCTCCTTGCTGAAACTAAGTTTACGTAAGTACAGCATGGAGATCGTCCGGCAGAGGAATCTGTTCGGATTCCGTAGGTGGGCACGGAACCCAGGGAATGACCCGGCTTTTGGGCCGTTTGTCAAGGTTTAATTTACAAATAAAAAGGGTGTCTGGCACTAACCCTCCCACGACACTGGAAGCCGCTATGGCCCTTTATTGTTTGACAGACGTCTTCGGGAGAGGTGGGGGTAACTCCGCCCCCCTGGATACTCCACCCTTCCTCAAGGGTCCCTTACAGAGGTTCCCCTGGTCAGTCCAGGGAGCCTATGCAATTAGGGGACTCTTCCGGGGGGGGGACGGTGGGGCGACACAAAACAAGAAGTTTTTCTTCGTGGAAAAAAGGTCATTTATTAGGGGGTGTCCATCCCGTCCTTTGCAGGTGAGAAGTCCCCCGGAAAACTATTGATCCCAGATTGGTGGGTGGGCGGCAATCTGGGAGTAATTATTTGTCCCCTAAATTCGCTCAGTTTTGTACCGGCGGAGGTGGTGGTGGGTGCGAAAATGAGAGGATTGTTCTTCGGATAGTGGGGCCGGGGCTAATTGGTGGAGCCGCTTTGCCCGGGTTAAGGTATGCGATTGAGTGTGTTGGCTAACCCGCCCATATTCTCGATCGACGCCCAGACCTTCGGTCAGGGAAGTTTTGTGCAAGCATGCCATAACATGATCTTCAAGTGGGGGCGCTCATAAGAACTGTTGTCTTGTTAGTGTTGGGGGTCTTCCCACTCCTATAGGCCGGGCCTGCCTTGGCTAATAAGCATAACCCGGTTTTGATTGGCAATCCAGAGAGATAAGCCAATGGAGCGATTTCTGTAATAAAACTGCATAATACGGTCATTGGTGCGGCGCTCCTAGGGCCTTCTCCATTTCTGGTGGACTTTGAGGATGTATTCCGGAAAAAGGGGGTCAAGAACTACCTCCTCATCGCGGTTATGTGTTCTGTTAACCGCCCCTGGGGCTAAGTTACCGAAATTAGGTTGTTAAAACCCCTTTTGGCCAGAGAGGAGGCATGAAGGTTTATTTCGGAAAGTCGGCCAAGGGGCATATTAGACCTTATCTTCCCCGGTGGCGCGGGGTTTTCTTTGTGAAAAAAAAGAGGAGGCCTACGCCCCTGCCTGGATTTTCCTAGCTTAATCGGATTACGTCCGAGATCCGAATCCGCTCCCATTATTCCCGTTCTCTTCAATCAGATCGTGGGACCAAAATGGTTCTCAAGTTGGATCTAGGGGGGGTACAATTGATTAGGTGAAGGAGGGGGATGATGGAAGACGGCGTTTAACACTCCGGAGGGGCATTATGAGAACCTGTATGCCTTTGGTCGAGTATTGCCCCGGCGGGGGTTGTTTCAACACTTTTAAATCATCTTTCGCCACCTAATGGGACAGTTTGTGGTCATATACTGGATGATATCTTAATTTACTCGCGGATCTTGTTCTCACGGCTGTTAGGCAGGTGTTACAGATCTTGGGGAAATAAACTGTCGCCAAATGGGAGAAGTGGTGTTCCCGTACAGGAACTTCAGTTTTTGGGTTTTGGTGTCAGCATCCGGTTTTGATGGACCTGGAATGCGGGCAGTTTTGGTGGGATCTGCCAGAGGATTTAAGGCATGCAGGTTTCCTGGGGTTTGTAACTACTCGGAAGTTCATTCGTAATTTCTCTCCGTTGTCAAACCTTCACTGCGACTAAAAAAGGGACGGATTTTTCAAAGTGGTCTGACAAGGCTTGTCAAGCGTTTTTCCTCTTTGAAAAAAGTTTGCTTCAGCACCCATACTTTTCAACCTGATGGTCACGCGTTCATTGTAGAGGTGGACCTTGGGTAGGGGTGGGGGCGTATGTCACAAGGTTCGTCCCCTGGTAAATGGCATCCGTCGCCTTTTCTTAAAAAAATTGTCGTCCGCTGAGAGGTTATGATGTCGGATAGGGAACTCTTGGCCATTTTAATTGGTTTTGAGGAGTGGATATTTTTTGGAGGGGGCAGTCCACCGGTCACCGTCATTACGATCCAAAAATCTGCTATATTTAAGTCCCTAACGTCTGAATCCCAGACAAGCTAGGGGCGTTGTTTTTTTACAGGTTTAATTTGTCGTCACTACGTCCTGGGTCAAAAAATGTAAAGGCGGTGCCTTATCCGCGTTTCCCAGGGGCTGGGAATAGGAGGACCCGGTTCGGCTTCAGGAGAGGGGTTGGTGTCGGCATATGCCTTGCTTGAGGAAGGGTATTGGAGGCCCAGGGGGACGCCCCGAGGACCTCCAGGGAGACTGATTTCCAAATCAGTTGCGACAAAGGTGATCGAGGCACACAATTCGCTTGGCAGGACACCCAGGGGGTAAGCAAATGAGGATCTCCCTCTCGCGTGTTTTGGTGGCCTAACTTACATAAGGAGGTGGTAACTTTTTGTCGCGTCCTGCGGGTTTTGGCGCGCCCCTAAGACCCCACTTTTCCCGTCCGTCGGGGCCCTCTTACCTTTAAGATCCCGGAGCGTCCGTGGACTATCTGTTATGGACTTCTTTTCGGACCCCCGCCTTCTTCGGGTAAAACAGTATACTTGTTGTAGTGGAAAGGGTCAGCAAGATGGACATTTTATGCTCTTCCTGCTCTTCCTATGCTAAAACTCTGTGCAGGTGTTTATTGGGGAGATTGTAAGGCTTCCGGAGTCCCTCCGATGTGGTGCGGATCGGGGGTCTAGTTTGTGCCAAATTCTGAAGCATTTTGTACACGGCGGGGGTGCAGTTGTCATTTTCATCGGTTTTCACCCGCAGACCAATGGTCAGACAGAGGTCGAACCGAGTTAGAGACTATCTCCGGGTTTTTGTCAGAGAACGGAGGATGGGTTCTTTCTTGCCTCTGGCGGAATTTGCTCTAAATAATAGGCGGAGCGAGTCCACTGGTAAGTCCCCGTTTTTTGGGGATATGGTTTTCACCCCCGTTTGTACTTTAATAGGGGGGGCCTTTGGGGTTCCTGAGGGGACGTTTCTCTCGTCACTTCTTCATGGGAGAGGAGTGCTGAATAAAGAGGCTATGGGGAACCGTACAAACGTAGGTGATGGGAGAGTGTTGGTCCGGACCTAAGTGGAACGACTGGTATGGTTGTTACCAAAAATATAAAACTTAAGGTCCCCTGGAACTCGGCCAGATTCATCGGGCCATACAGGCAGTGCAAATTAATCGGTTGCATCCGTCTTGACCTCCCTCCTAATTTGAATTTAATGTGTTCCCAGATCGTTACTTAAGGGTATGTGCGCCGGGATACCTTCACCTTTACCCCTCTCCTGGTGGTCAATTGGTAAGGGGTTCAGGTGTCGAGAGTACGATTCACGTCTGAATCGCGGTCCCTTCATACCTTGTTCCATTGGAGGGGGTATGGTTGGGAGAGGACGTGGGTTTCTGCGGGTATTAAGCAGACCGATTGGTTCGGGCCTT
>JARQOD010001551.1:0-95677 GCA_033576555.1 Oophaga sylvatica | reverse complement strand
GAGTGTGGCTTTGTGCCAGGCGAGGGGCCAGAGGGAGGCGAGAGTGGCCGTGTGCCAGGTAAGAAGCCAGAGCGAGACGAGAGTGGCCATGTGCCAGGCGAGGGGCCATAGCGAGTCGTTTGTGGCCTTGTGCCAGACGAAGGGCCAGAGCGAGGCGAAAGTGGCCGTGTGCCAGGCGACTGGCCACAGCGAGGCGAGAGTGGACTTGTGCCAGGCAACTGGCCAGGGCATGGCGGAGGCCGTGTCAGAATGAGGGGCTAGAGAGAGGCAAGAGTGGCCTTGCCAGACGAGGGGCCAGAGCGAGGAGAGAATGGCCGTGTCCCAGGTATAGGGCCATAGCGAGGCGAGAGTGGCCGTGTGCCAGGCGAGGGGCCAGAGTGAGACAAGAGGGTCCGTGTGCAGATGAGGTGCCAGAGCGAGGCGATAGTGGCCCTGTGCGAGAAAAGGAACCAGAGCGAAGCGAGGTGTCGTGTGCCAGGCAACGTGTCAGAGGGAGGCGAGAGTGCCGTGTGCCAGGCGAGGGGCCAGAGTTTGAGGAGAGAGTGGCCGTGTGCCAGGCAATGGCCATAGCGAGGCGAGTGGGCCTTGTGCCAGGCGAGGGGCCAGAGGGAGACGAGAGTGGCCGTGTGCCAGGCGACTGGCCACAGCGAGGTGAGAGTGGACTTGTCCAGGCGACTGGCCAGGGCATGGCGGAGGCCGTGTCAGAATGAGTGGCTAGAGAGAGGCAAAGTCGCCTTGCCAGGTGAGGGGCCAGAGCGAGGCGAGAATGGCCGTGTGCCAGGTAGAGGGCCAGAGCGAGGCAAGAGTGGCCGTGTGCCAGGCGAGGGGCCAGATGGAGGCAGAGAGGGCCGTGTGCCAAGCAAAGGTCCAGAGCGAGCGAGATTGGCCATGTGCAGGCGAGGGGCCAGAGCGAGGCAGAGATGGCCGTGTGCCAGACGACTGGCCATAGCGAGGCGAGAGAGCCTTGTGCCAGGAGAGGGGTCAGAGCGAGGGAGAGTGGCCAGTGTGCCAGGCAGGAGTGGCCATGTGCCAGACAAATGGCCAGTGTTTGAGAGAGTGGACCGTGTGCCAGGCGAGGGGCCAGAGCAAGTCGAGAGTGGCCGTGTGCCAGGCGAGGGGCCACAACGAGACGAGAGTGGCCGTTGTGCCAGGCGAGGGGCCAGAGCGAGCGAGAGGGGCCATGTGCCAGGCGAGGGGCCAGAGTGAGGCGAGAAGTGGCCGTGTGCCAGGCGAGGGCGCGAGCGAGGCGAGAATGTGCCGTGTGCCAGGAGATGGCCAGAGCGAGGCGAGAGTGGCCTTGTGCCAGGCGGGGGCCAGAGGAGTCGAGAGTGGCCGTGTGCCAGGCAAAGCAGAGGAGAGAGAGTGGCCTGTGCCAGGCGAGGCCATAGCGAGGCGAGAGATGGCCTTGTGCCAGCGAGGGCCAGAGGGAGAGAGAGTGGCGGTGCCAGGCGACTGGGCACATCGAGGCGAGAGTGGACTTGTGCCAGGCAACTAGCCAGGGCATGGGGGAGGCCGTGTCAGAATGAGTGGCTAGAGAGAGGCAAAAGTGCCATGTGCCAGGCAGGGGCCAGAGCGAGGCGAGAATGGCCATGTGCCAGGTGGGGGGCCAGAGCGAGGCGAGAAGTGGCCGTGTGCCAGGCATAGGGCCAGAGCGAGGCGAGAGTTCCGTGTGCCAGGCGAGGGGCCAGAGGGAGTCGAGAGTGGCCGTGTGCCAGCGGGAGCCAGAGCGAGACGAGAGTGGCCTTGTGCCAGGCAGTGGGCCAGAGCGAGCGAGATTGGCCGTGTGCCAGGCGAGGGGCCAGAGCGAGGCGAGAGTGGCCGATGTGCCAGCGACTGGCCATAGCGAGGCGAGAGAGGCCTTGTGCCAGGAGAGGGGCCAGAGCGAGGCGAGAGTGGCCGTGTGCCAGGCGAGGGCCCAAAGCGAGGCGAGAGTGGACTTGTGCCAGGCGACTGGCCAGGATGGGGAGGAGGCCGTGTGCAGATGACTGGCCCTAGAGAGAGGCAAAGTGGCCATGTGCCAGGCAAGAGGCCAGAGCAAGGCGAGAGTGGCCGTGTGCAGGACAAGGGGCCAGAGGAGCGAGAGTGGCCGTGTGCCTGGCAAGGGCCAGAGCGAGGCGAGATTGGACTTGTGCCAGGCGAGGGGCCAGGAGGCGAGAGTGGCCGTGTGCCAGACGACTGGCCAGAGCGAGGCGAGTTGGCTTTGTGCCAGGCGAGGGGCCAGAGGAGGCGAGAGTGGCCGTGTGCCAGGTAGAAGCCAGAGCGAGACGAGAGTGGCCATGTGCCAGGCGAGGGGCCATAGCAGCGTTGTGGCCTTGTGCCAGAGAGGGCCAGAGCGAGGCGAGAAGTGGCCGTGTGCCAGGCGAGTGGCACAGCGAGGCGAGAGTGGCTTTGTGCCAGGCGAGTGGCCAGGCATGGCGGAGTGCCGTGTGCAGAATGGGGGCTAGAGAGAGGCAGAGTGGCCTTGCCAGAGAGAGGCCAGAGCGAGGCGAGATGGCCGTGTGCCAGGATAGGGCCATAGCGAGGCTGGAGAGTGCCGGTGGCCGGAGTGTGCCAAGAGCGAGGAGGCCAGGAGTGAGAACACGAGGGGTCCGTGTGCCAGATGACTGGCCAGAGCGAGGCGATAGTGGCTGTGCGTGAGGAAAGGACCAGAGCGAAGCGGAGAGTGGCCGTGTGCCAGGCAACGATGTCCAGAGGAGAGCGAGAGTGGCCGTGTGCCAGGCGAGGGGCCAGAGTGTTGGGGAGTGGCCGTGTGCCAGGCGAGGGGCCAGAGGAGGCGAGAGTGGCCGTGTGCCAAGCAAGAGCCAGAGCGAGACGAGATTGGCCATTGTGCCAGGCGATGGGGCCAGAGCGAGGCGAGAATGGCCGTGTGCAGACGATGGCATAGCGGGCGAGAGACGCCTTGTGCCAGGAGAGGGGTCAGAGCGAGGCGAGAGTGGCCGTTCCGTAGGCCAGCGGCGAGAGTGGCCATGTGCCAGGCAGTGGCCAGTGTTGACGAGAGTGCCGTGTGCCAGGCGAGGGGCCAGAGCAGGCGAGAGTGGCCTGTGCCAGAGACGAGGGGCAAGACGAGAGAGAGTGGCCGTGTGCCAGGGCAGGGGCAGAGCGAAGGCGAGAGTGGCCATGGCCAGGCGAGGGGCCAGAGTGTGGCGGAGAGTGGCCGTGTGCCAGGCGAGGGCCAGAGGAGGCGAGAGTGGCCGTGTGCCAGGCGACTGGCCAGAGCGAGGCGAGAGTGGCCTTGTGCCAGGCGCGGGGCCAGAGCGAGTCGAGAGTGGCCGTGTGCCAGGCGAGGGGCCAAAGCGAGCGAGAGTGGCCATGTGCCAGGCGACTGGCCATAGCAAGGTGAGAGTGCCTTGTGCCAGGCGAGGGGCCAGAGTGAAGTGAGGAGTGACCGTGTGCCAGCGAGGGCCGAGGAAGGCAAGAAGTGGCCGTGTGCCAGGCGAGGGCCACAGAGCGAGGGCCGGAGGTGGCCTTGTGCCAGGCGCGGGGCCAGAGTGAGGCGAGAGTGGCCATGTGCCAGGCGAGGGACCAGAGCGAGGCGGAGAGTGGCGTGTGCCAAGCGAGGGGCCAGAGTTTGACGAGAGTGGCCGTGTGCCAGGCAAATGGCCACAGTGATGCGAGGAGGTGGCTTGTGCCAGGCGGTGGCCAGGGCATGGCGGAGGCCGTGTCAGAATGAGTGGCTAGAGAGAGGCAAAGTCGCCTGCAGGTGAGGGGCCAAAGCGAGGCGAGAGATGGCCGTGTGCCAGGCGACTGGCCAGAGCGAGGCGAGAGTGGCCTTGTGCCAGGCGCGGGGCCAGAGTGAGGCGAGAGTGGCCGTGTGCCAGGCGAGGGACCAGAGCGAGACGAGAGTGGCTGTGTGCCAGGCGAGGGGCCAGAGTTTGACGAGAGTGGCCGTGTGCCAGGCAAATGGCCACAGCGATACGAGAGTGGACTTGTGCCAGGCGACTGGCCAGGGCATGGCGGAGGCCGTGTCAGAATAAGTGGCTAGAGAGAGGCAAAAGTCGCCTTGCCAGGTGAGGGGCCAGAGCGAGGCGAGAATGGCCGTGTGCCAGGCGAGGGGCCAGAGGGAGGCGAGAGTGGCCATGTGCCAGGCGACTGGCCATAGCGAGGTGAGAGTGGCCTTGTGCCAGGCGCGGGGCCAGAGTGAGGCGAGAGTGGCCGTGTGCCAGGCGAGGGACCAGAGCGAGACGAGAGTGGCTGTGTGCCAGGCGAGGGGCCAGAGTTTGACGAGAGTGGCCGTGTGCCAGGCAAATGGCCACAGCGATGCGAGAGTGGACTTGTGCCAGGCGACTGGCCAGGGCATGGCGGAGGCCGTGTCAGAATAAGTGGCTAGAGAGAGGCAAAAGTCGCCTTGCCAGGTGAGGGGCCAGAGCGAGGCGAGAATGGCCGTGTGCCAGGCGAGGGGCCAGAGGGAGGCGAGAGTGGCCTTGTGCCAGGGCAACTGGCCATAGCGAGGCGAGGTGGCCTTGTGCCAGGCGAGGGCCAGAGTGAGGCGAGAGTGGCCGTGTGCCAGGCGAGGGACGAGCGAGGTGACAGTGGCCGTGTGCCAGGCGATGGCCAGAGCGAGGAGGAGAGTGGCCTTGTGCCAGGCGCGGGGCCCTAGAGTGAGGCGAGAGTGGCCATGTGCCAGGCGAGGGACCAGAGCGAGGCGAGAGTGGCCGTGTGCCAGGCGAGGGCAGAGAGTTGCGAGAGTGGCCGTGTGCCAGGCGACTGGCCAGAGCGAGGCGGGAGTGGCCTTGTGCCAGGCGAGGGGCCAGAGTGAGGCGAGAATGGCCGTGTGCCAGGCGAGGGGCCAGAGGTCGAGGCAGGAGACATGGCCGTGTGCCAGGCGAGTGGCAAGAGTTTGCGAGAGTGGCCGTGTGCCAGGCGATGGCCAGTCGAGGCGAGAGTGGACTTGTGCCAGGCACTGGCCAGGGCAGGCGGAGGCGATGCAGTGACGTGCTAGAGGGCAGAGAAAGTGCCTATGAGGTGAGGGGCCAGAGGCGAGGCGAGAGATGGCCGTGTGCCAGGCGAGGGCCAGAGGGAGGCGAGAGTGGCCATGTGCCAGGCGAGGGCCAAGAGTTTGACGAGGATGGCCGTTGTGCCAGGCGGCTGGCCACGTCGAGGCAGAGAGTGGCCGTGTGCCAGGCGAGGGGCCAGAGGGAGGCAGAGAGTGGCCGTGTGCCAGGCGACTGGCCAGAGCGAGGCGAGAGTGGCCTTGTGCCAGACGAGGGGCCAGAGTGATTCGAGAGTGGCCATGTGCCAGGCGAGGGGCCAAAGCGAGACGAAAGTGGCCGTGTGTGCCAGGCGAGGGGCCAGGAGTTTGATGAGAGTGGCCGTGTGCCAGGCGAGGGGCCAGAGTGACGAGAGTGGCCGTGTGCAGGCGAGGCCAGAGCGAGGCGAGAGTGGCCTTGTGCCAGGCAAGGGGCCACAGCGAGGCGAGAATGGCCATGTGCCAGGGAGGGGCCAGAGCGAAGCGAGAGATGGCCGTGTGCCAGTAGACTGGCCATATCGAGGCGAGAGACGCCTTGTGCCAGGCGAGGGGCCAAAGCGAGGCGAGAGTGGCCGTGTGACTGACAAAGGGCCAGAGTTTGACGAGAGTGGCCGTGTGGCCTGGCAACTGGCCACAGCGAGGGTGAGAGTGGCCTTGTGCCAAGCAGGTGCCAGAGGGAGGGCGAGGTGGCCTTGTGCCAGGCGAGGGGCCAGAGGGAGACCAGAGTGGCCGTGTGCCAGGTGACTGGCCACAGCGAGGCGAGAGTGGACTTGTGCCAGGCAATGGCCAGGGCATGGCGGAGGCCGTGTCAGATGAAGGGCTACAGAGAGGCAGAGTGGCCTTGCCAGACGAGGGGCCAGAGCGAGGCGAGAATGGCCGTGTGCCAGGTATAGGGCCAGAGCGAGGCGAGAGTGGCCGTGTGCCAGGCGAAGGGCCAGAGTGAGGCGAGAGGGTCCGTGTGCCAGATTAGGTGCCAGAGCGAGGCGATAGTGGCCTGTGCGAGAAAGGAACCAGAGCGAAGCGAGAGTGTCCGTGTGCCAGGCAAGTGTCAGAGGGAGGCGAGAGTGGACCGTGTGCCAGGCGAGGGGCCAGAATTCGATGAGAGTGGCCGTGTGCCAGGCGACTGGCCATAGCGAGGCGAGAGAGTGGCCTTATGACAGGCGACTGGGCAGGGCATGGCGGAGGCCGTGTCAGAATGAGTGGCTAGAGAGAGGCAAAAGTCGCCTTGCCAGGTGAGAGGCCAGAGCGAGGCGAGAATGGCCTTGTGACAGGTATAGGGCTAGAGCGAGGCAAGAGTGGCCGTTTGCCAGGCGAGGGGCCAGAGGGAGGCGAGAGTGGCCGTGTGCCAAGCGAGAGCGAGACGAGATTGGCCATGTGCCAGGCGAGGGGCCAGAGCGAGGCGAGAATGGCCGTGTGCCAGACGACTGGCCATAGCGAGGCGAGAGACGCCTTGTGCCAGGAGAGGGGCCAGAGCGAGGCGAGAGTGGCCATGTGCCAGGCGAGAGGCCAGTGTTTGACGAGAGTGGCCGTGTGCCAGGCGATGGCCAAAGGAGTGACGAGAGTGGCCTTGTGCCAGGGTGAGGTCAGAGCGAGGCGAGAGTGGCCGTTGTGCCAGGCGAGGTCCAGAGTGAGGCGAGAGAGTGGCCGTGTGCCAGGTGAGTGGCAAGAGTTGACGAGAGTGGCCGTGTGGCCAGGTGACTGGTCAGAGCGAGGCGAGAGTGGCCTTGTGCCAGGCGAGGGCCAGAGTGAGGCGAGAGTGGCCGTGTGCCAGGCGAGGGGCCAGAGCGAGACGAGAGTGGACGTGTGCCAGGCGAGGGGCCAGAGTTTGACGAGAGTGACCGTGTGCCAGGTATAGGGCCAGAGCGAGGAGAGAGTGGCCATGTGCCAGGCGAGGGGCCAGAAGGAGGCGAGAGTGGCCGTGTGCCATGCGATTGCCAGAGCGAGACGAGAGTTGCCATGTGCCAGGCGAGGGGCCAGAGCGAGGCGAGAATGGCGTGTGCAGACGATGGCCATAGCGAGGGAGAGACGCTTGTGCCAGGCGAGGGGCCAGAGCGAGGCAGAGTGGCCATGTGCAGGTGATGGGCCAGAGCGAGGCAGAGGAGTGCGTGTGCCAGGCGAGTGGCCAGAGTTTGACGAGAGTGTTCGTGTGCCAGGCGACTGGCCATAGCGAGGTGAGCGTGGCCTTGTGCCAGGCAAAGGGCCAGAGGGGGACGAGTGTGGCCGTGTGCCAGTCGCCTGGCCACAGCGAGGCGAGAGGGGACTTGTGCCAGGCGACTGGCCAGAGCATGGAGAATGGCCGTATGCCAGGTATAGGGCCAGAGCGAGGCGAGAGTGGCCGTGTGCCAGGCGAGGGGCCAGAGGGAGGCGAGAGGGTCCGTGTGCCAGACGAGGTGCCAGAGCGAGGCAATAGTGGCCCTGTGCGAGTAAAGGAACCAGAGCGAGGCGAGAGTGTCCGTGTGCCAGGCAACGTGTCAGAGGGAGGCGAGAGTGGCCTTGTGCCAGGCGAGGGGCCAGAGCGAGAAGAGAGTGGCTGTGTGCCAGGCGAGAGGACAGAGCGAGGCGAGAGTGGCCGTTTGTCAGGCGAGGGGCCAGAGTGAGGCAAGAGTGGCCGTATGCCAGGCGAGGGGCCATAATTTGACGAGAGTGGCCGTGTGACAGGCAAGGGGACAGAGTGAGACGAGAGTGGCCATGTGCCAGGCAAGGGGCCAGAGTGAGGTGAGAATGGCCATGTGCCAGGCGAGGGGCCAGAGCGATGCGAGAATGGCCGTGTGCAAGGCGACTGGCCATAGTGAGGCGAGGGGCCAGAGTTTGACGAGAGTGGCCGTGTGCCAAGCAAGGGGCCAGAGCGAGGCGAGAATGGACTTGTGCCAGGCGAGAGGACAGAGCGAGGCGAGAGTGGCCATGTGCCTGGCGACTGGCCAGAGTGAGGCGAGAGTGGCCTTGTGCCAGGCGAGGGGCCAGAGGGAGGCGAGAGTGGCCGTGTGCCAGGCGAGGGGCCTGAGCGAGACGAGAGTGGCCATGTACCAGGCGAGAGGACAGAGCGAGGCGAGAGTGGCCATGTGCCAGGTGACTGGCCAGAGCGAGGCGAGAGTGGCCTTGTGCCAGGCAAGGGGCCAGAGTGAGGCGAGAGTGGCCGTGAGCCAGGCGAGGGGCCAGAGCGAGACGAGAGTGGCCGTATGCCAGGCGAGGGGCCAGAGTTTGACGAGAGTTGCCGTGTGCCAGGCGACTGGCCATAGTGAGGCGAGAGTGGACTTGTGCCAGGTATAGGGCCAGAGCGAGGCGAGAGTGGCCGTGTGTCAGGCGAGGGGCCAGAGTGAGGCGAGAGGGTCCATGTGCCAGACGAGGTGCCAGAGCGAGGCGATAGTGGCCCTGTGCGAGTAAAGGAACCAGAGCAAGGCGAGAGTGTCCGTGTGCCAGGCAACGTGTCAGAGGGAGGCGAGAGTGGCCGTGTGCCAGGCGAGGGGCCAGAGCGAGACGAGAGTGGCCGTGTGCCAGGCGAGGGGTCAGAGAGAGGCAAGAGTGGCCGTGTGCCAGGCGACTGGCCAGAGCAAGGCGAGAGTGGCCTTGTGCCAGGCTAGGGGCCAGAGGGAGACGAGAGTGGCCGTGTGCCAGGCATGGGGTCAGAATGAGACTAGAGTGGCCATGTGCCAGGCGACTGGCCATAGAGAGGCGAGAGACGCCTTGTGCCAGGCGAGGGGCCAGAGTGAGGTGAGAGTGGCCGTGTGTCTGGCGAGGGGCCTGAGTTTGACGAGAGTGGCCGTGTGCCAGGCAAGGGTCCAGAGCGAGGCGAGAATGGACTTGTGCCAGGCGAGAGGACAGAGCGAGGCGAGAGTGGCCGTGTGCCAGGCGACTGGCCAGAGCGAGGCGAGAGCGGCCTTGTGCCAGGCGAGGGGCCAGAGGGAGGCGAGAGTGGCCGTATGCCAGGCGAGGGGCCAGAGTTTGACGAGAGTTGCCGTGTGCCAGGCGACTGGCCATAGTGAGGCGAGAGTGGACTTGTGCCAGGTATAGGGCCAGAGCGAGGCGAGAGTGGCCGTGTGTCAGGCGAGGGGCCAGAGTGAGGCGAGAGGGTCCATGTGCCAGACGAGGTGCCAGAGCGAGGCGATAGTGGCCCTGTGCGAGTAAAGGAACCAGAGCAAGGCGAGAGTGTCCGTGTGCCAGGCAACGTGTCAGAGGGAGGCGAGAGTGGCCGTGTGCCAGGCGAGGGGCCAGAGCGAGACGAGAGTGGTCGTGTGCCAGGCGAGGGGTCAGAGAGAGGCAAGAGTGGCCGTGTGCCAGGCGACTGGCCAGAGCAAGGCGAGAGTGGCCTTGTGCCAGGCTAGGGGCCAGAGGGAGACGAGAGTGGCCGTGTGCCAGGCATGGGTCAGAATGAGACTAGAGTGGCCATGTGCCAGGCGACTGGCCATAGAGAGGCGAGAGACGCCTTGTGCCAGGCGAGGGGCCAGAGTGAGGTGAGAGTGGCCGTGTGTCTGGCGAGGGGCCTGAGTTTGACGAGAGTGGCCGTGTGCCAGGCGAGGGGCCTGAGCGAGACGAGAGTGGCCATGTGCCAGGCGAGAGGACAGAGCGAGGCGAGAGTGGCCGTGTGCCAGGAGAGGGGCCAGAGCGAGGCAAGAGTGGCCGTGTTCCAGGCGAGGGGCCAGAATTTGACGAGAGTGGCCGTGTGCCAGGTGACTGCCAGAGCGAGGCGAGAGTGGCCTTGTGCCAGGCTAGGGGCCAGAGGGAGACAAGAGTGGCCGTGTGCCAGGCAAGGGGTCAGAGTGAGACGAGAGTGGCCATGTGCCAGGCAAGGGGCCAGAGTGAGGTTAGAATGGCCATGTGCCAGGCGAGGGGCCAGAGTGAGGCGAGAGTGGCCGGGTGTCTGGCGAGGGGCCTGAGTTTGACGAGAGTGGCCGTGTGCCAGGCAAGGGGCCAGAGCGAGGCGAGAATGGACTCGTGCCAGGCGAGAGGACAGAGCGAGGCGAGAGTGGCCGTGTGCCAGGCGACTAGCCAGAGCGAGGCGAGAGCGGCCTTGTGCCAGGCGAGGGGCCAGAGGGAGGCGAGAGTGGCCGTGTGCCAGGCGAGGGGCCTGAGCAAGACGAGAGTGGCCATGTGCCAGGTGAGAGGACAGAGCGAGGCGAGAGTGGCCGTGTGCCAGGAGAGGGGCCAGAGCGTGGCAAGAGTGGCTGTGTTCCAGGCGAGGGGCCAGAATTTGACGAGAGTGGCCGTGTGCCAGGCGACTGGCCAGAGCGAGGCGAGAGTGGCCTTGTGCCAGGCTAGGGGCCAGAGGGAGACGAGAGTGGCCGTGTGCCAGGCAAGGGGTCAGAGTGAGACGAGAGTGGCCATGTGCCAGGCGACTGGCCATAGCGAGGCGAGAGACGCCTTGTGCCAGGCGAGGGGCCAGAGTGAGGCGAGAGTGGCCGTGTGTCTGGCGAGGGGCCAGAGTTTGACGAGAGTGGCCGTGTGCCAGGCAAGGGTCCAGAGCGAGGCGAGAATGGACTTGTGTCAGGCGAGAGGACAGAGCGAGGCGAGAGTGGCCGTGTGCCAGGCGACTGGCCAGAGCGAGGCGAGAGCGGCTTTTTGCCAGGCGAGGGGCTAGAGCGAGGCGAGAGTGGCCTTGTGCCAGGCTAGGGGCCAGAGGGAGACGACAGTGGCCGTGTGCCAGGCAAGGGGTCAGAGTGAGACGAGAGTTGCCATGTGCCAGGCAAGGGGCCAGAGTGAGGTGAGAATGGCCATGTGCCAGGCGAGGGGCCAGAGTGAGGCGAGAGTGGCCGTGTGTCTGGCGAGGGGCCTGAGTTTGATGAGAGTGGCCGTGTGCAAGGCAAGGGGCCAGAGCGAGGCGAGAATGGACTTGTGCCAGGCGAGAGGACAGAGCGAGGCGTGTTGTGAATGTGCTAGAAATGAATTCTGAGCAGAAGTTCCCTCTGGTGGTTACAAACAGTACTGAACTATCCAATGAAGATTGTGAAGATTGGCGATCAGGTGTTACTGACTGGTCTTATATAAGGGAGGTTCCCTCCCATCAGGGTTGCCGGTGATCAATTGTTCTGGTCTCATCTTTGATTCCTGTTCACTTTGTAGCCTGCTGTTTCGTGCCTGCATCTTCTGCTAACAGATAAGACATTTTCTTCTTTTTGTTTTTTGTGCTTGCTTTTTGCATTTTGTCCTGCACTTCTGTGTTGGGGTCTGCCGGGTCCCCTCCGGGGGCTTGTGCTCCTCTCAGTTTAGTTCAGCCACTGTTGTTTGTTCATTTGCCTTTTCCAGTTTTTTCAGTGGCTGCAGTTTAGTTTTTGTTACACCAGAGAACTAATTTAGGTGGTAGAGGTCGTGTGATCTCAGGTGTTTTTGTAATTAGTAGAGTTGGTACTTTTCAGGGTTTTTTGGGGTTGCAGTAAGTTTCCTTCCTATCCTTTTCTATTTAGGAAGTTTGGGCCCCAGCGTTTGCTCATACTATTTTCTATCTGTGTCTGTATTTCTTCTTGTCTAACCTCCATTACATGTTTGGGGGCTTTCTATGTTCTTTGGGGATCTGCTCCGGGGCAGATAGTTTTCCTCTTTCTGTCTTTAGGTGTAGTTAGCTTCTTAGGCTGTGACGAGGCGTCTAGGACCAACGTAGGTACGCTCCACGGCTGCCTTTAGTTGTGGTGGTTAGTCAGGGTACTGCAATCCCATAGATTCCAACCTCTCTGGTGTATTTCCTTTTTTGCTTGCTCTCCTCAGCTACCAAATCATAACAGTATCACCGGCCCAAAAACTGATATTTGTATGGTACTCACAGAAGGGAAAAATAGTGTTAAAGAAAGAAGATTGTCAGAGTTGTCAGAGATTTTTTTTTTCCCTCTGTATCTCTGGGTGCTGAGGAGGATTTTTTTTTTTCTCTCAATGGAATTTGCACAGTTGTCTGGCCGTGTGGATCAGCTTGCCACTGATGTTCGGAGTATTGCTATCTATCTTGCTAGGTTGCCGGTTGTGGAACCTAGGATCCCCATGCCAGATTTATTTTTGGGGGATCGAGCTAAATTTCTGAATTTCAAAAATAACTGTAAGTTGTTTTTTGCCTTGAAACGTAAGTCCTCAGGGAACGCAGCACAGCAGGTTCAAATTGTCATCTCTCTCCTGCGCGGCGATCCTCAGGATTGGGCTTTTTCCCTGACACCTGGGGATCCTGTTTTGAGTAATGTTGATGCATTTTTTCAGGCTCTGGGGTTATTGTACGATGAGCCTAAAGTCACTGATCAAGCTGAAAAAGCCTTGTTGGCATTAAATCAGAGGCTTGAGGACGCTGAGTTATACTGTCAGAGATTCCGAAAGTGGGCAGTCCTGACCAAATTGAATGACGATGCTTTGGCAGCCCTTTTTCGGAAGGGTCTGTCAGAGAATGTAAAGGATGTTATGGTGGGATTCCCTGTCCCCTCTGGTCTCAACGATTCTATGTCATTAGCGATTCAAATTGACAGATGTTTGCGTGAGCGTAGAGGTATGCGTGGAATAGTGTTGCCTTGTGAACCTGCTTCTGAACCCATGCAGTGTTATAGAGTGGCTTCTGGGGCACAGCGTCATGAGTTTCGAAAACGCAATGGGTTATGTTTCTACTGTGGTGACGCTCTCTCATGCTATTTCAGTCTGCCCTAAGCGGGGAAGACGTTTTGCACGCTCAGTTGTCTTGGGTAGTGTTCAGACTAAATTTCTGTTGACTGTTACCCTGATTTGCTCCCTGTCCACATTTTCTGCTCAGGCTTTCGTTGATTCGGGAGCAGCTATTAACCTGATGGATTTTGATTTTGCTAAACGTTGTGGGTTTCCCTTGATACCCCTACGGAAGTCTATTCCCCTACTGGGGATCGATTCTACCCCTTTGGCTGAGAATAAACCTCAGTTCTCTACTCAGGTGATAATGAGGGTTGAACCTGATCATCAGGAGAGTTGCAAATTTTTGGTGCTGTATAATCTGCATGACATTATCGTACTGGGTTTCCCTTGGTTACAGTCTCATAATCCTGTTTTGGATTGGAAATCTGTGTCTGTAACCAGTTGGGGCTGCCAATGTGTTAATACCAACACTCCTGTTTTTTCTGCCTCCCCCAGGCTCAGGATGTTCCTGACTTTTTGACTGATTTTTCTGATGTGTTTAGCGAAAGTAAATCTGCATCCTTGCCCCCCCATAGGAGCTATGACTGCGCTATTGAATTAGTGCCTGGTAGTAAATTCCCTAAAGGTCGCCTTTTTAACTTGTCTGTACCTGAACATGACGCTATGCGTTCTTATATCAAGGAGTCATTGGAGAAGGGTCATATCAGACCATCCTCTTCACCCTTGGGTGCCGGTTTTTTCTTTGTGGCCAAAAAGGATGGTTCATTAAGGCCGTGTATTGATTATCGTCTCTTGAACAATATCACTGTGAAATATCAATATCCGTTACCCTTGATTTCTTACCTGTTTTCCAGGGTGAAAAGTGCTACTTGGTTTACCAAGCTTGACCTCAGGGGGGCATATAATCTTATTCGCATTAAGCAAGGGGATGAATGGAAGACGGCATTTAATACCCCAGAGGGGCATTTTGAGTACCTAGTGATGCCCTTTGGGCTCACTAATGCTCCTTCTGTCTTCCAGTCCTTCATGAATGACATTTTCAGGGATTTTGTGGATAAATTTCTGATTGTTTATTTGGATGATATCTTGATTTTTTCCAATGACTGGGACTCTCATGTGAAACATGTTCGGACTGTGTTCCAGATTTTGAGAGAGAATGCTCTGTATGTGAAGGGATCAAAGTGTCTTTTTGGCGTACAGAGGATCTCATTTCTGGGATTCATTTTGTCCCCATCTGTTATTGAAATGGACCCGATCAAGGTTCAGGCCATCTGTGATTGGGTCCAACCTACTTCATTAAAGGCTCTTCAAAGATTCTTGGGTTTTGCCAATTTTTATCGTAAATTTATTGGTGATTTCTCTGTTATTGTTAAACCATTGACTGATTTGACCAAAAAGGGTTCTGATGTGGTGAATTGGCCTCCTGAGGCAGTCTCTGCGTTTCAGGAACTTAAGCAGAGATTCACTTCTGCTCCTGTTCTACGGCAGCCTGATGTTTCTCTGCCATTTCAGGTGGAGGTTGATGCCTCTGAAATTGGGGCAGGTGCCGTTTTGTCCCAAAGAGATCCAGAGACCTCTAAAAGTAACCCTTGTGCCTTTTTCTCTCGAAAATTTTCTCCAACTGAACGTAATTATGATGTGGGTAATCGGGAGTTATTGGCCATGAAGTGGGCTTTTGAAGAGTGGAGACATTGGCTGGAGGGAGCCAAACATCAGGTGGTGGTCCTCACGGACCATAATAATCTGGTTTATCTGGAATCAGCCAAGCGGCTTAATCCTAGACAGGCCAGGTGGGCCTTGTTTTTCACACGTTTTAATTTTGTGGTTTCCTTTCTTCCTAGCACTAAGAATGTTAAGGCGGATGCCCTCTCGAGGAGTTTCCTTGCGGACTCTCTGAGTTATCTGATCCTGCTGTTATTTTGAAAGAGGGTGTAGTTCTTTCCGCCATCTCGCCCAATTTGAGACTGGCTCTGGAAGGGTCCAAAAAAAAGGCTGCACTCAAGCATACTAAAGCATGACAACATAGAATATATGAAATTTTGAATAGCAATATGGCTTTGGAATATAAGGAAAAATTTGAGACGCTTAGTTATAAACATTTGGCCAAACATTTTAAAGCTCAACAACCATCGTCAAGGTGGTCTCAATTCTGTTGAGTCCCTAACCTAATGTGAACATACCTCTATTAGGCTGATATCTGAATTTCTGGGCGAATATGCACCTCTGTCAGTAATGCCTGCATATATGGGTAAAGTAGGGAGCCGGTGTAATTAAAATCACCACCTGGTGGGAGCGGAGTGCTCGGTCAGCAAGCTAACATTCAAAAGACAAAAAACCTGACTGGCACTTCCAGACTAATGTGAACTAGGTGCAAACCAAAGGGAGCTACCCTCATGTAAAACATCCAAAAAAAAGGCTGCACTCAAGCATACTAAAGCATGACAACATAGAATATATGAAATTTTGAATAGCAATATGGCTTTGGAATATAAGGAAAAATTTGAGACGCTTAGTATAAACATTTGGCCAAACATTTTAAAGCTCAACAACCATCGTCAAGGTGGTCTCAATTCTGTTGAGTCCCTAACCTAATGTGAACATACCTCTATTAGGCTGATATCTGAATTTCTGGGCGAATATGCACCTCTGTCAGTAATGCCTGCATATATGGGTAAAGTAGGGAGCCAGTGTAATTAAAATCACCACCTGGTGGGAGCGGAGTGCTCGGTCAGCAAGCTAACATTCAAAAGACAAAAAACCTGACTGGCACTTCCAGACTAATGTGAACTAGGTGCAAACCAAAGGGAGCTACCCTCATGTAAAACATCCAAAAAAAAGGTTTCACGGCATTCCTGAGAACATTGTGTCTGACAGAGGAGTCCAGTTTGTTTCCAGATTTTGGAGGACTTTTTGTTCTAAACTTGGTGTTCAATTGTCTTTCTCCTCGGCTTTTCATCCTCAGACCAATGGACAAACTGAGAGAATAAACCAGACATTGGAGACTTATCTGAGATGCTTTGTGTCTGCTGATCAGGATGACTGGGTCTCTTTTTTGCCTTTGGCTGAGTTTGCTCTTAATAATAGGGCTAGCTCTGCCACTTTGATGTCCCCATTTTTCTGCAATTTTGGGTTTCACCCTCGATTTTCTTCAGGACAGACGGAGGCTTCTGTCTGTCCAGGTGTTGACTCTGTTGTGGAGCGTATGCAGCAGATTTGGGACCAGGTAGTGGAGAGGTTGTCCCTCTCTCAGGAGAGGGCCCAGCGGTTTGCCAACCGGCATAGGACTGATGGTCCTCGGTTTGAAGTGGGGGACTTGGTCTGGTTGTCCTCAAGAAATATCCCTATGAGAGTTGCATCTCCTAAGTTTAAGCCTAGGTTCATTGGACCTCATAAGATCATGGAGATTCTTAATCCTGTTTCCTTTAGTTTACTTCTTCCAGGGACATTTAAGATCCATAACGTGTTCCACAAGTCCTTATTGAAGAGGTTTGTTGAGCCAGTGGTTCCTATGGCTGTGCCTCCTGAACCTGTTTTGGTTGAGGGCAATCTGGAGTATGTGGTTGAGAAAATATTGAATTCTCGTTTTTCTAGACGGAAACTCCAGTTTTTGTTAAGTGGAGAGGTTATGGTCAGGAGGACAATTCTTGGGTGTTTGCTTCGGACATCCATGCTAGGAGACTCATTCGTGCGTATCACAGAGCTCATCCTGACCGACCTGGTTGCTCAAATGAGGGTTCGGTGACCCCTCCTCAAGGGGGGGGGTACTGTTGTGAATGTGCTAGAAATGAATTCTGAGCAGAAGCTCCCTCTGGTGGTTACAAACAGTACTGAACTATCCAATGAAGATTGTGAAGATTGGCGATCAGGTGTTACTGACTGGTCTTATATAAGGGAGGTTCCCTCCCATCAGGGTTGCCGGTGATCAATTGTTCTGGTCTCATCTTTGATTCCTGTTCACTTTGTAGCCTGCTGTTTCGTGCCTGCATCTTCTGCTAACAGATAAGACATTTTCTTCTTTTTGTTTTTTGTGCTTGCTTTTTGCATTTTGTCCTGCACTTCTGTGGGGTCTGCCGGGTCCCCTCCGGGGGCTTGTGCTCCTCTCAGTTTACTTCAGCCACTGTTGTTTGTTCATTTGCCTTTTCCAGTTTTTTCAGTGGCTGCTGTTTAGTTTTTGTTACACCAGAGAACTAATTTAGGTGGTAGAGGTCGTGTGATCTCAGGTGTTTTTGTAATTAGTAGAGTTGGTACTTTTCAGGGTTTTTTGGGGTTGCAGTAAGTTTCCTTCGTATCCTTTTCTATTTAGGAAGTTTGGGCCCCAGCGTTTGCTCATACTATTTTCTATCTGTGTCTGTATTTCTTCTTGTCTAACCTCCATTACATGTTTGAGGGCTTTCTATGTTCTTTGGGGATCTGCTCCGGGGCAGATAGTTTTCCTCTTTCTGTCTTTAGGTGTAGTTAGCTTCTTAGGCTGTGACGAGGCGTCTAGGACCAACGTAGGTACGCTCCACGGCTGCCTTTAGTTGTGGTGGTTAGTCAGGGTACTGCAATCCCATAGATTCCAACCTCTCTGGTGTATTTCCTTTTTTGCTTGCTCTCCTCAGCTACCAAATCATAACAGAGGCGAGAGTGGCTGTGTGCCAGGCGACTGGCCAGAGCGAGGCGAGAGCGGCCTTGTGCCAGGCGAGGGGCCAGAGAGAGGCGAGAGTGACCGTGTGCCAGGCGAGGGGCCTGAGCAAGACGAGAGTGGCCATGTGCCAGGTGAAAGGACAGAGTGAGGCGAGAGTGGCCGTATGCCAGGAGAGGGGCCAGAGCGAGGCAAGAGTGGCCGTGTTCCAGGCGAGGGGCCAGAATTTGACGAGAGTGGCTGTGTGCCAGGCGACTGGCCAGAGCGAGGCGAGAGACGCCTTGTGCCAGGCGAGGGGCCAGAGTGAGGCGAGAGTGGCCGTGTGTCTGGCGAGGGGCCTGAGTTTGACGAGAGTGGCCGTGTGCCAGGCAAGGGTCCAGAGCGAGGTGAGAATGGACTTGTGCCAGGCGAGAGGACAGAGCGAGGCGAGAGTGGCCGTGTGCCAGGCGACTGGCCAGAGCGAGGCGAGAGCGGCCTTGTGCCAGGCGAGGGGCCAGAGGGAGGCGAGAGTGGCCGTGTGCCAGGCGAGGGGCCTGAGCGAGACGAGAGTGGCCATGTGCCAGGCGAGAGGACAGAGCGAGGCGAGAGTGGCCGTGTGCCAGGAGAGGGGCCAGAGCGAGGCAGAGAGTGGCCGTGTTCCAGGCGACGGGCCAGAATTTGACGAGAGTGGCCGTGTGCCAGGCGACTGGCCAGAGCAAGGCGAGAGTGGCCTTGTGCCAGGCTAGGGGCCAGAGGGAGACGAGAGTGGCCGTGTGCCAGGCAAGGGGTCAGAGTGAGACGAGAGTGGCCATGTGCCAGGCAAGGGGCCAGAGTGAGGTGAGAATGGCCATGTGTCAGGCAAGGGGCCAGAGTGAGGCGAGAGTGGCCGTGTGCCAGTTATAGGGCCAGAGCGAGGCGAGAATGGCCGTGTGCCAGTTATAGGGCCAGAGCGAGGCGAGAGTGGCCGTGTGCCAGGCGAGGGCCAGAGCGAGGCGAGAGTGGCCGTGTGCCAGGCGAGGGGCCAGAGTGAGGCAAGAGGGTCCGTGTGCCAGACGAGGTGCCAGAGCAAGGCGATAGTGGCCCTGTGCGAGTAAAGGAACCAGAACGAGGCGAGAGTGTCCGTGTGCCAGGCAATGTGTCAGAGGGAGGCGAGAGTGTCCGTGTGCCAGGCAACGTGTCAGAGGGAGGTGAGAGTGGCCGTATGCCAGGCGACGGGCCAGAGCAAGATGAGTGTGGCCATGTGCCAGGCGAGAGGACAGAGCGAGGCGAGAGTGGCCGTGTGCTAGGCGAGGGGCCAGAGCGAGGCGAGAGTGGCCTTGTGCCAGGCGAGGGGCTAGAATTTGACGAGAGAGGCCGTGTGCCAGGTGACTGGCCAGAGCGAGGCGAGAGTGGCCTTGTGCCAGGCAAGGGGCCAGAGGGAGGGCGAGAGTGGCCGTGTGCCAGGCGAGGGGCCAGAGCGAGACGAGAGTGGCCATGTGCCAGGCGAGTGGCCAGAGCGAGGTAAAAATGGCCGTGTGCCAGGCGACTGGCCATAGCGCGGCGAGAAACGCCTTGTTTCAGTCGAGGGGCCAGAGCGAGGCGAGAGTGGCCGTGTGCCAGGCGAGGAGCCAGGGCGAGGCGAGAGTGGCCATGTGCCAGGCGAGTGGCCAGAGTTTGACGAGAGTGGCCGTGTGACAGGCAACTGGCCAGAGCGAGGTGAGAGTGGCCTTGTGCCAAGCCAGGGGCCAGAGGGAGGCGAGAGTGGCCATGTGCCAGGTGAGGGGCTAGAGCGAGACGAGAGTGGCCGTGTACCAGGCGAGGGGCCAGAGTTTGACGAGAGTGGCCGTGTGCCAGGCGAGGGGCCATAATTTGACGAGAGTGGCCGTGTGACAGGCAAGGGGTCAGAGTGAGACGAGAGTGGCCATGTGCCAGGCAAGTGGCCAGAGTGAGGTGAGAATGGACTTGTGCCAGGTGACTGGCCAGGGCATGGCGGAGGCCTTGTCAGAATGAGAGGCTAGAGAGAGGCAAGAGTGGCCTTGCCAGGTATAGGGCCAGAGCGAGGCGAGAGTGGCCGTGTGCCAGGCGAGGGGCCAGAGTGAGGCGAGAGGGTCCGTGTGCCAGACGAGGTGCCAGAGTGAGGCAATAGTGGCCCTATGCGAGTAAAGGAACCAGAGTGAGGCGAGAGTGTCCGTGTGCCAGGCAACGTGTCAGAGGGAGGCGAGAGTGGCCGTGTGCCATGCGAGAGGACAGAGCGAGGCGAGAGTGGCCGTGTGCTAGGCGAGGGGCCAGAGCGAGGCGAGAGTGGCCTTGTGCCAGGCGAGGGGCTAGAATTTGACGAGAGAGGCCGTGTGCCAGGTGACTGGCCAGAGCGAGGCGAGAGTGGCCTTGTGCCAGGCAAGGGGCCAGAGGGAGGCGAGAGTGGCCGTGTGCCAGGCGAGGGGCCAGAGCGAGACGAGAGTGGCCATGTGCCAGGCGAGTGGCCAGAGCGAGGTAAGAATGGCCGTGTGCCAGGCGACTGGCCATAGCGCGGCGAGAAACGCCTTGTTCCAGTCGAGGGGCCAGAGCGAGGCGAGAGTGGCCGTGTGCCAGGCGAGGAGCCAGGGCGAGGCGAGAGTGGCCATGTGCCAGGCGAGTGGCCAGAGTTTGACGAGAGTGGCCGTGTGACAGGCAACTGGCCAGAGTGAGGCGAGAGTGGCCTTGTGCCAAGCCAGGGGCCAGAGGGAGGCGAGAGGTGGCCATGTGCCAGGTGAGGGGCTAGAGCGAGACGAGAGTGGCCGTGTACCAGGCGAGGGGCCAGAGTTTGACGAGAGTGGCCGTGTGCCAGGCGAGGGGCCATAATTTGACGTGAGTGGCCGTGTGACAGGCAAGGGGTCAGAGTGAGACGAGAGTGGCCATGTGCCAGGCAAGTGGCCAGAGTGAGGTGAGAATGGACTTGTGCCAGGTGACTGGCCAGGGCATGGCGGAGGCCTTGTCAGAATGAGAGGCTAGAGAGAGGCAAGAGTGGCCTTGCGAGGCGAGAGTGGCCGTGTGCCAGGCGAGGGGCCAGAGTGAGGCGAGAGGGTCCGTGTGCCAGACGAGGTGCCAGAGTGAGGCAATAGTGGCCCTGTGCGAGTAAAGGAACCAGAGTGAGGCGAGAGTGTCCGTGTGCCAGGCAACGTGTCAGAGGGAGGCGAGAGTGGCCGTGTGCCATGCGAGGGGCCAGAGCGAGAAGAGATTGGCCGTGTGCCAGGCGAGAGGACAGAGCGAGGCGAGAGTGGCCCTGTGCGAGTAAAGGAACCAGAGCGAGGCGAGAGTGTCAGTGTGCCAGGCAACGTGTCAGAGGGAGGCGAGAGTGTCCGTGTGCCAGGCAACGTGTCAGAGGGAGGTGATAGTGGCCGTATGCCAGGCGACGGGCCAGAGCAAGATGAGTGTGGCCATGTGCCAGGCGAGGGGCCAGAGTGAGGCAAGAGTGGCCGTGTGCCAGGCGAGGGGCCATAATTTGACGAGAGAGGCCGTGTGCCAGGTGACTGGCCAGAGCGAGGCGAGAGTGGCCTTGTGCCAGGCAAGGGGCCAGAGGGAGGCGAGAGTGGCCGTGTGCCAGGCGAGGGGCCAGAGCGAGACGAGAGTGGCCATGTGCCAGGCGAGTGGCCAGAGCGAGGTAAGAATGGCCGTGTGCCAGGCGACTGGCCATAGCGCGGCGAGAAACGCCTTGTTCCAGTCGAGGTGCCAGAGCGAGGCGAGAGTGGCCGTGTGCCAGGCGAGGAGCCAGGGCGAGGCGAGAGTGGCCATGTGCCAGGCGAGTGGCCAGAGTTTGACGAGAGTGGCCGTGTGACAGGCAACTGGCCAGAGTGAGGCGAGAGTGGCCTTGTGCCAAGCCAGGGGCCAGAGGGAGGCGAGAGTGGCCGTGTGCCAGGTGAGGGGCTAGAGCGAGACGAGAGTGGCCGTGTACCAGGCGAGGGGCCAGAGTTTGACGAGAGTGGCCGTGTGCCAGGCGACTGGCCATAGCGAGGCGAGAGTGGCCTTTTGCCAGGCGAGGGACCAGAGTGAGACGAGAATGGCCGTGTGATAGGCGAATGGCCACAGCGAGGCGAGAATGGACTTGTGCCAGGTGACTGGCCAGGGCATGGCGTAGGCCGTGTCAGAATGAGAGGCTAGAGAGAGGCAAGAGTGGCCTTGCCAGGTATAGGGCCAGAGCGAGGCGAGAGTGGCTGTGTGCCAGGCGAGGGGCCAGAGTGAGGCGAGAGGGTCCGTGTGCCAGACGAGGTGCCAGAGTGAGGCAATAGTGGCCCTGTGCGAGTAAAGGAACCAGAGCGAGGCGAGAGTGTCCGTGTGCCAGGCAACGTGTCAGAGGGAGGCAAGAGTGGCCGTGTGCCAGGCGAGGGGCCATAATTTGACGAGAGTGGCCGTATGACAGGCAAGGGGTCAGAGTGAGACGAGAGGGTCCGTGTGCCAGACGAGGTGCCAGAGTGAGGCAATAGTGGCCCTGTGCGAGTAAAGGAACCAGAGTGAGGCGAGAGGGTCCGTGTGCCAGACGAGGTGCCAGAGTGAGGCAATAGTGGCCCTGTGCGAGTAAAGGAACCAGAGCGAGGCGAGAGTGTCCGTGTGCCAGGCAACGTGTCAGAGGGAGGCAAGAGTGGCCGTGTGCCAGGCGAGGGGCCATAATTTGACGAGAGTGGCCGTATGACAGGCAAGGGGTCAGAGTGAGACGAGAGTGGCCATGTGCCAGGCAAGGGGCCAGAGTGAGGTGAGAATGGCCATGTGCCAGGCGAGGGGCCAGAGCGAGGCGAGAGAGTGGCCGTTTGCCAGGCGAGGGGCCATAATTGACGAGAGTGGCCGTGTGACAGGCAAGGGGCCAGAGTTTGACGAGAGTGGCCGTGTGCCAAGCAAGGGGCCAGAGCGAGGCAAGAATGGACATGTGCCTGGCGACTGGCCAGAGTGAGGCGAGAGTGGCCTTGTGCCAGGCGAGGGGCCAGAGGGAGGCGAGAGTGGCCGTGTGCCAGGCGTGGGGCCTGAGCGAGACGAGAGTGGCCATGTACCAGGCGAGAGGACAGAGCGAGGCGAGAGTGGCCATGTGCCAGGCGACTGGCCAGAGCGAGGCGAGAGTGGCCTTGTGCCAGGCAAGGGGCCAGAGTGAGGCGAGAGTGGCCTTGTGCCAGGCGAGGGGCCAGAGCGAGACGAGATTGGACTTGTCAGGTATAGGGCCAGAGCGAGGCAAGAGTGGCCGTGTGCCAGGCGAGGGGCCAGAGTGAGGCGAGAGGGTCCATGTGCCAGACGATGTGCCAGAGCGAGGCGATAGTGGCCCTCTGCCAGTAAAGGAACCAGAGCAAGGCGAGAGTGTCCGTGTGCCCGGAAACGTGTCAGAGGGAGGCGAGAGTGGCCGTGTGTCAGGCGAGGGGCCAGAGCGAGACGAGAGTGGCCGTGTGCCAGGCAACATGTCAGAGGGAGGCGAGAGTGGCCGTGTGTGCCAGGCGAGGGGCCAGAGTGAGGTGAGAATGGCCATGTGCCAGGCTAGGGGCCAGAGGGAGACGAGAGTGGCCGTGTGCCAGGCATGGGGTCAGAGTGAGACGAGAGTGGCCATGTGCCAGGCGACTGGCCATAGCGAGGCGAGAGACGCCTTGTGCCAGGCGAGGGGCCAGAGTGAGGCGAGAGTGGCCGTGTGTCTGGCGAGGGGCCTGAGTTTGACGAGAGTGGCCGTGTGCCAGGCAAGGGTCCAGAGCGAGGCGAGAATGGACTTGTGCCAGGCGAGAGGACAGAGCGAGGCGAGAGTGGCCGTGTGCCAGGCGACTGGCCAGAGCGAGGCGGAGAGCGGCCTTGTGCCAGGCGAGGGGCCAGAGGGAGGCGAGAGTGGCCGTGTGCCAGGCGAGGGGCCTGAGCGAGACGAGAGTGGCCATGTGCCAGGCGAGAGGACAGAGCGAGGCGAGGGGTGGCCGTGTGCCAGGAGAGGGGCCAGAGCGAGGCGAGAGTGGCCGTGTTCCAGGCGAGGGGCCAGAATTTGACGAGAGTGGCCGTGTGCTAGGCGACTGGCCAGAGCGAGGCGAGAGTGGCCTTGTGCCAGGCTAGGGGCCAGAGGGAGACGAGAGTGGCCGTGTGCCAGGCAAGGGGTCAGAGTGAGACGAGAGTGGCCGTGTGCCAGGCAAGGGGCCAGAGTGACTTGAGAATGGCCATGTGCCAGGCGAGGGGCCAGAGTGAGGCAAGAGTGGCCATGTGTCTGGCGAGGGGCCTGAGTTTGACGAGAGTGGCCGTGTGCCAGGCAAGGGGCCAGAGCGAGGCGATAATGGACTTGTGCCAGGCAAGAGGACAGAGCGAGGCGAGAGTGGCCGTGTGCCAGGCGACTGGCCAGAGCGAGGCGAGAGCGGCCTTGTGCCAGGCGAGGGGCCAGAGGGAGGCGAGAGTGGCCGTGTGCCAGGCGAGGGGCCTAAGCAAGACGAGAGTGGCCAGGTGAGAGGACAGAGCGAGGCGAGAGTGGCCGTGTTCCAGGCGAGGGGCCAGAATTTGACGAGAGTGGCCGTGTGCCAGGCGACTGGCCAGAGCGAGGCGAGAGTGGCCTTGTGCCAGGCTAGGGGCCAGAGGGAGACGAGAGTGGCCGTGTGCCAGGCAAGGGGCCAGAATGAGGTGAGAATGGCCATGTGCCAGGCGAGGGGCTAGTGTTTTGTTTTGGTAGCTGAGGAGAGTATGCAAAAATGGCAATACACCAGAGAGGCTGGAACCTATTGGATTGTAGTAACCTGAACTAACCACACAACTAGAGGTAGCCGTGGAGCGTTACTAAGTTGATCCTAAACGCCTCGTCACAGCCTGAGAGATAACTACATCTAAAGGCAGAAAGATGAAAGCTATCTGCCCCGGAGCAGATCCCCAAAGAAAAAAGGAAGCCCCCAAACATGTAATGGCGGTTAGACAAGAAGAAACACGGACACAGACAGAAAATAGAATGAGCAAACGCTGGGGCCCAATCTGTCTAGACAGAAAAGTACAGGAAAGGATACTCACTGCAATCCAAAAAAAAACCTAAAAAATACCAACTCTACTGATTGCAAAAACACCTGAGATTACACAACCTCTACCAGTTAACACTAGAACTACTGATGGAGTCATTTTGACTCCTTTTGTTTTTTATTTCTCTTCTGTGACTACATTTTTCAGAATTCCGGCTTGAAACTCGGTGACTTTTCCTCAAATATGATGTGAAAAAAGATTTTGTGAGAATAAATAATTTTGGTGAAAAATTTGCGCGTTTTTTTCAAAATTTACCAAGAACTACTGAAGGGAGTCATTTTGACTCCCTACTATATCTTGAGGTCCTTTTGTCACTAAATGTTGCTATAAAGTTTTGTGCATAATTTTTTCACTCTTATTTACCCTGATGTTCATATAGATGTAGTTCAATTTACATGTCAACTTTTCACATTTTCCTTGTGTTTTACCTGCTTGTATTACTGTGTAATGCTGAACAAAATAGCTTGTTTACTCTAGGCTCTTATCTTATGCTAATGAAGGGTGGTGTTTTTCTAAGGTCCTAGCAGGAGACAGTATTCTGGATAGTAACTTTACTTTCAGTTCAGCTGAAGAGACAAAGAGAACAGACGCAGACATACGAGCTCTGAAGACTCATACAGGTATGAATTGTTATGAAATAGTTTAGCTGTCTGTCAACTGATTCAGCCCACCTACTTTTGAAGGTGGCAGAACAGTTATTATTTCTTTTAGTTTTCATTTCATTTCTATTTTTCAGCAGGGAACTATATAGAATTATGGAATTTGTGAGGAATATGGAGAGAAGACGTTTGATAAAGCCTCAGGATATTCTGGCTACTTTGCAATCCATACCGGAGGATGAATCGGAATTAGTGTTGAGCATTCCGATACCGCAAGTATCGGGTATCGGCCGATATTCGCTGTATCGGAATTCCGATACTTAGTTCCGATATTTTTCATATATCGTATACGGAATCGGAAGTTCCCATAATTCTTTGAGAGGCAATGTGATTTTAGTCAGCCAATGAGGATCTTTGAAGTGTGGGCACTCCTGTAATGCTGCGGTATTTAACTAATGGCATGGCTGTGATTGGCTGCTGAAATGATGTCAGAATGACTATAAAAGGCGCCGCCTCCATTTTAGCGTCACTGTGCTGTGACTCAGTTAGGGACGAACGCTGCTGTGTGACTCTGAGGGACAGTTAGACATTGCGATTTTGTGACTCTACTGTGCTTTAGGCAGGCTAGTTTCCAACCGCTGTGTAAAGCTTCCTTTTGCCAGTGTTGTTTTAACAGCTCTGTGCAAGGTGTGTGTGAAGTGCAGGTGACGCTGCAGTTTGTCTGCATCCACGCTGTTTGTAGGCATCTGCACGTGTCACTCACTGACTCTTTTTTTTTATTGATTTTGTGGAATTGGTGCGCTCCATTTATTGCCAAATTAATCTATTAGTGTGACGCGCTTCCATCCGTTACATACTTGTTGCAACATATAGAAGTAGACAAGGGGGTTTCACAGCTACTGAACAGTTGTGGTTCAGTGTTCCTTAGTCTGGGCTTTATTTTGAGTGCAGATCACGCTCAGTTAGTTCTTCAACTACTGCTGTTTAGTTGCTGAGCGTGTGTCACTGCCTCATCCTTCACTAATTGGTGCTGCTCCATTATATTTGCCAAAAATCTAATCTATTAGTGTGACGCGCTTCCATCCGTATACAATACATTGGTTGCAAACACTATAGAAGTAGACAAAGGGGCGTTTCACAGCTACTGAACAGTTGTGTTTCAGTGTTCACTGTAGTCTGTGAGCTTTTCATTTTTTGAGTGCAGATCACGCTCCAGTTAGTTCTTCAACTACTGCTGGTTGTAGTCTGCTGAGCGTGTGTCACTGCCTCATCCTTCACTAATTGGTGCTGCTCCATTATATTTACCAAAAATCTAATCTATTAGTGTGACGCGCTTCCATCCGTATACAATACATTGGTTGCAAACACTATAGAAGTAGACAAAGGGGCGTTTCACAGCTACTGAACAGTTGTGTTTCAGTGTTCACTGTAGTCTGTGAGCTTTTCATTTTTTGAGTGCAGATCACGCTCCAGTTAGTTCTTCAACTACTGCTGGTTGTAGTCTGCTGAGCGTGTGTCACTGCCTCATCCTTCACTAATTGGTGCTGCTCCATTATATTTGCCAAAAATCTAATCTATTAGTGTGACGCGCTTCCATCCGTATACAATACATTGGTTGCAAACACTATAGAAGTAGACAAAGGGGCGTTTCACAGCTACTGAACAGTTGTGTTTCAGTGTTCACTGTAGTCTGTGAGCTTTTCATTTTTTGAGTGCAGATCACGCTCCAGTTAGTTCTTCAACTACTGCTGGTTGTAGTCTGCTGAGCGTGTGTCACTGCCTCATCCTTCACTAATTGGTGCTGCTCCATTATATTTGCCAAAAATCTAATCTATTAGTGTGACGCGCTTCCATCCGTATACAATACATTGGTTGCAAACACTATAGAAGTAGACAAAGGGGCGTTTCACAGCTACTGAACAGTTGTGTTTCAGTGTTCACTGTAGTCTGTGAGCTTTTCATTTTTTGAGTGCAGATCACGCTCCAGTTAGTTCTTCAACTACTGCTGGTTGTAGTCTGCTGAGCGTGTGTCACTGCCTCGATCCTTCACTAATTGGTGCTGCTCCATTATATTTGAAAAAAATCTAATCTATTAGTGTGACGCGCTTCCATCCGTATACAATACATTGGTTGCAAACACTATAGAAGTAGACAAAGGGGCGTTTCACAGCTACTGAACAGTTGGTTTCAGTGTTCACTGGCGTGAGCTTTTCTTGAGGAATACGCTCACAGTTAGCTTAACTATGCTGTTTTGTGACTGTTCTTCTATCAAGTCTGACCATAATTTGAAAATCTATCTATGGGCGGTAGTACAAGGCAGTGGTGCATGGTCGCAAGGGGGTTCACAGCTACGACGTGTGGTTCGTGGCTGCTAGTCCGCACCAGTGACACAGCATCCGCCAGTTTTTCCCCGTGAGCTGTTCCTTTATGCTTTAATTGTGTTATTTTGAAATATTATTGTGGGTTCATCTAAAAATGGTTGTAGAAGACAAAGGCTTCACCTGACTTCCCTCAGTCTGATAACCACTTAGCTTACTTTTCCTTTCTATCAATCTACCAAGAGAAGAGGCAGGGAGTAAGGCACGTGGTCGTGGCGGGGGTTCAGCAGGGAGAGGACGGGGGATTTGTGGCTGCTGCCGCACCCAGTGACCAGCATCCACCAGTTTTCCCCGTGAGCGTTCCTTTATGCGCACTTTTGTAGGAGCTCAGCGTACCCCTCTGCTGCGGGAAGAACAAATTGAAGCCGTTGTTGGTTGGATGGCAGCCAATGCATCGACTTCAATTGCTTCCACCTCCTCTCAGGACCACAGCACTGTTGAACAACCATCTGTCTCTTCACCGCCTGCCAAATTGCCCAGGCAGTCAGAGAGTTATGAACTGGAGCCAGCTGAGTCTCTGCTTCTGTTCTCAGAATCTGTTGGCTTGGAAACAGGGGCCCAGCCAAGCAGCATTCTGGAATGTGAAGAAGAGGCAGTATGCAGTGATGCGCAACAGCTGTGTCTCTCTGAATGTGAAGAGGCGGGTGAGCCAGTGCCGATGGTCAGCACACCGCAGAACGCATCTGATGATGATGAGACTCAGGTGCCATTTTCTGTTGAGCAAGGTGCTGGCCAGACCACCCAACAGCAGCAGGTGTTGGAAGAGGGTAGTGGAGATGATGAGGTCCAAGACCCAACATGGCGTGAGGAACAGGAAGGTGGTGGTAGCAGCTCTGAGGAAGAGATTGCCCCAACGGTCCAAACAGTAAGGAGAGGTAGGCTGCAGACTCGGTTGCCTGTACCCTCCAGTTTGGCACCCGTTCGTAGCAGTTCTCTTCCAACAGCCAAACCGGGCGCTCCCAGGACTTGCACTGCGTGGTCCTTTTTTGACACACTTGCAGATGATATTTGCTATGTCAAATGCAAGCTGTGTAATCAAAAAGTTAAAAGAGGTAAAAATATCAGTAACCTCAATACCACAAATATGTGGAAACATGTACGGACAAAGCACGTAGCTGAGTTACAAAGACACACTGGAGATGTAGGCCAACCTACAGCAGCACCTACATCTTCAGCTCGTGTTGGAGCCTCTTCCTCCAGCTCACACACAGCTGGTTCGGCTTCCTCACAGGATCGCCATGGAAGAACCTCTGTAACTGTTGTCCAGAGACCCAGTGTTATTCCACCCACAGCTGCAAGTTCCCTGTCATCCTCACACTCCCAGGCCACAAAACAGCCATCGGTAGCACAGGCATGGGATAAAAGACGGCCATACTCGGCAAACCATCCACGAGCACAGGCTCTGAATGCTGGCATTGCAAAACTCCTGTCCCTTGAAATGCTGTCATTCAGGCTGGTGGAGACTGACAGTTTCCGTGACTTAATGTCATTGGCAGTCCCACAATACAATGTGCCCAGCCGATTTTATTTCAGCAGGCAAGCCGTCCCTGGTCTGCAAAAGCATGTTGAGGGAAAAATTAAACATGCGCTACTAAAACGCCGTCAGTAGCAAGGTCCACCTGACCACCGATGCGTGGACCAGTACCCATGGCCAGGGACGATACCTTTCCCTCACTGCCCATTGGGTCAATGTTGTGGAGCCGGGTACAGATCTTGCGAGTGGCGCTGTACGTGTTCTGCCAACTCCAAGGATTGCAGGAATCAAGTCTGTCCACATTGACTCCTCCTCCTACTCCAGTTCCTCAGAATCATCGCTGCAGGAGCCGTCACGGTCTACCTCCACATGGACCCGTGAACGTTTACCTGATGCGACCGATATGAGCACAGCCGTGGCCAAACGTCAACAGGCCGTCCTGAAATTAATTTACATGGGGAATCGAAGCCACACAGCGCAGGAGCTCTGGAATGCCATCAAGCAGGAGAGCGACGTGTGGTTTTTGCCAGCGAATCTCCAGCCAGGCTTGGTAGTGTGTGACAATGGCCGAAATCTGGTGGCAGCTCTGGGCCTTGGCAACCTCACTCACATACCATGTCTGGCACATGTGCTCAACTTGGTCGTGCAGAGTTTTTTGAGGGACTATCCGGATCTTGATGCACTGCTGCACAAGGTCCGCCTAGAGTGCGCTCACTTGCGACGTTCCAGCATGGCCAGATCGCGCATTGCAGCTCTGCAACGCAGATTTCGCCTTCCTGAACATCGCATCATATGTGACGTACCCACCAGGTGGAATTCCACGTTACATATGTTGGAGCGGTTGTGTGAGCAGCAGCCAGCAGTAATGGAGTATCAGCTGCATCAGGCGCAATCAACTCGCAATTTGCGTCGTTCACACTTCACCACTACTGAGTGGGCCTCTATGAAGGACATCTGCCACGTTTTGCGTGCGTTTGATGAGTCAACGCGGATGGCGAGTGCAGATGATGCACTAGTCAGCCTGACTGTCCCCCTTATCTGCCTGCTTCAAAAAACACTGCAAGCAATAAGGGATGAGGTTTTGGAAGAGGTGGAGGATGAGGAGTCACAAATTCCATCACCTTCTGGACAGTCAGCGCAACGTGGTTCCTCACAAAGGGCTGGGCAGTGTTCACTTTGTGAGGAGGATGAGGAGGAGTCAATGGAGGAGGAAGACATCGCTCCAGAGGGAGGTACACAACGCTCTAGTCAGTATGTAGAGCGAGGGTGGGGTGATGCAGAGCAGTCAGAGATGACGCCTCTTGCAGGGGACAGCGTTTCTTGGCCAGTTGGGAGTCTGCAGCACATGGTTGATTTCATGCTGCAGTGCCTGAGAAACGACCGCCGCATCGCCCACATTCTCACCACGTCTGATTATTGGGTGTACACCCTCCTAGACCCTCGCTACCGGGACAACTTACAAAGCCTCATCACACCGTTGAACCGGGAGCGTAAAATGCGGGAGTACCAAGACATACTGGTGCAATCCATAATGTTCTCCATTCCAGCCGAGAGCACTGCTGCTGCTACTGCTTTACAAAGCAGCTCTGTGCGTCGAGGCAGTGGAGACAGCTCTGCAACAAGAGGGAGCACAAGCAGCGCCTCTGCACAGGGCAAGACCAGTATGTTCCAAATGTGGCGAAGTTTTGTGGCAGCGCCACCAATGTCTACACCATCCGAGACGGCTCCAGTCAGCAGGAGGCAACGTTTCCGTAAGATGGTGACAGACTACATGTCTTTCCCTCTCAGTGTACTCCCAGATGGCTCTTCCCCATTCAAGTTTTGGGTCTCTAAGCTGGATACATGGCCAGAGCTTAGCCAGTATGCATTGGAGGTGCTGGCTTGCCCTGCTGCCAGTGTATTATCGGAGCGCGTCTTTAGTGCCGCAGGTGGTGTACTAACAGACCGTCGCATGCGACTATCCTCCGATAATGTAGACCGGCTTACTTTTCTGAAAATGAACAAGGCATGGATCTCGCCAGAATTTGTCTGTCCGTTTTCAGATTAAATAACTGGTTCGCAACGTTATCCATGTCTCCTGTTCCCTACACATGCACAGAAAAACCCATGTCGAACATGCTCCAAATAGGGAAGAGCCGTCACCCTGATTGTTATGCTTAAAACAGGAAATTGTGAAGTTTTCCAGGCCTAGAATGATAAATTTTTATGACAAATATGGACAAATAATAATTTGTCATCACAGCGCATATCTGCACATGTCTATTATAAATGGTAACAAAAACTAAAACAGTCTTCACTTTTTGAAATTAATGCATAAAAGTACATTTCATACTTATCAATTAATGCTTTTTAAGGAACTTTATCTGTACCTGTAAGATAATGCAGTCAATGGATGTACAAATCAAAAATCCTCATAATCATCATCACGATTTTTATTTATGACAGACATTATAAAATACACATACTGATGCCAACTGTAACTTCACACACCATATATGAAATGGCCAGCATCTAAACCTGGTAATAATGTGCAATAATAAATTATTACATCTATAAAGTGCATCATGCATACTGACAATAGGTAGTACTAGTTATACCTGCAAGTGCTGTTGAAACAACCACAACAGATATAAATTAATAATGGTATATAGGTATCACAGTGCATAGTTACTCATGGACAATGTCGATGTAATACTGTACCTCAATAAAGTCAGCGTGAACCATTATGCTTGTTAGTCTTGTAGATTGTTAAAGAGGGAACGGTCTTTTTTTGTTGGTCATAGGTGGAGTATTAGACAGTAAATGATTACTGCTGTTGTATTTTTGGCGTCCCTAGGGCGCAATAACGCTGCGTAACGTCACATTTTATAGAGTCATCTAATTGACACACGCTACCCTACCCTACGCGTGACAGTAGGAAGGTAGTGTTGACGGATAAAGCCTTGCGCAACCAGACATGCTTTTACCCTCTTCAACACTGTCCAAGCAAAAAATGCATGATTGCAGCCGCAGACTTTATTGACGTACAGTATAACATCGCCATTACCCATCAGAGGCTGTCCACTGTCTGATACAGACATAGAATATACCTTTGCTATCCGAAGCCTTTCTTTCACCTACACTTGCAGGCACACACTTAAATTGTGACAATGCATTATGTTTTTTTAAATGGTTATTTTTTATCGTACATTATTGTGTCATCACATTGATGAGTCCATGCTGGACATGTCATACATGCTGTACAAAGTAACGATTTTATTAACTGAAATAATTGAAATGTCTGTGACTGTCACATCTAAATTGCAATGATGATGATGATGAGTGACGATTACAAAATCCATTGTCTTCACTATGTTATGGTTTAACATAGCGTTCCTTAAGCATTATTCATAAATACAAAAATGGACTTTTATTCTTAAATTTACAACACTATATTTTGTAACCAATTTTTTGGGTGGTGTGTTGTTCCATTTCTTGTTGGCATGTGCATATATGCGTTTATATTTGCAGTGTATTTATTTTATTATTGAAGTTAGGAAACATGTGTATCTTCGTACCGTGTTAGCCATTAGATAGAAAAATATTTACACTTGAGAGTCCACAGTGGTTGATACCTTTGAATGGATAACTGAAAAGATGGTAACAAATTGCAAGCTTTCGAGGCTACTCACGTCTCTTCAACAGGCAAAGACTAAAACAAAAAATGAAGCATCACATATTTCTATACACAACAGGACACAGGAATAGTGCAATAGGTAAGACAAGTAAGTGACGTGTAGCAGAACTGTCATTATCACAGAGGGATGAACATAAATATTGGAACAGTTCCTAGATAAGGATAGAAAGTTTTATTGCCCTCTGATTGGGGTCTGGTTTTGTGTTTTAATGCCCCTGGAAGGGCAGAGACGCAGATTCCTTAATTGATATAGAATGACATAAATCCGTGTGATCTATTCATTCCATCACTAACAGTGTCAAAGGTCATGATGAGCTTATATTCTGAAACCTTTGTATCTTTGTCATATTGAAGTTATATTTTAATACCAGTAATTCCATATCCATCATGCTATGACCGGGCATACAAAAGTGTTTTGCCACAGGTAAATCCATTATTTTTTGTCTTATCGTGTGGCGCTGATAATTCATCCTTGTTCTCATTTTTTGGCCGGTCTCCCTCACTTGTCCCTCCCTCACTTGTCTTACCTATTCCTGTGTCCTGTTGTGTGTACAAATATGTGATTCTTCCATTTTTTTTTTAGTCTTAGCCTGATGAAGAGACCTGAGTATCTCGAAAGCTTTGAATTTGTTACCATATTTTCAGTTAGCCATTAAACGGTATCAACCACAGAGGACTCTCAAGTATAAATATTTTTCTATTCTTGGAATTGAAATTCATCATTTATTGTCCTAGTAAAACTTCATTTATTCTTGTTTGAAGTACATACATTTGCAATGGCCACGTAACAAGGCAATAAGTCAATATTTTGTGCCTACACCCTCCTTGACCCTGGGCTTCAACAGCGCCAGTTGCTGCTCAGAAGTGTTAGATGCACAGATGAAAACAATCGCTGATGTGTTTGTGGGGTTCAGTAACGCCTGCTGTTCCCCTGCTGTGTGTCTGGCAAAAATTACTGCTGCTAACTACAACTTCAACTTCAAACGTCTCATACTAGGCCTCTGCCTACACCCTCCTTGACCCTGGGCTTCAACAGCGCCAGTTGCTGCTCAGAAGTGTTAGATGCACAGATGAAAACAATCGCTGATGTGTTTGTGGGGTTCAGTAACGCCTGCTGTTCCCTGCTGTGTGTCTGGCAAAAATTACTGCTGCTAACTACAACTTCAACTTCAAACGTCTCATACTAGGCCTCTGCCTACACCCTCCTTGACCCTGGGCTTCAACAGCGCAGTTGCTGCTCAGAAGTGTTAGATGCACAGATGAAAACAATCGCTGATGTGTTTGTGGGGTTCAGTAACGCCTGCTGTTCCCCTGCTGTGTGTCTGGCAAAAATTACTGCTGCTAACTACAACTTCAACTTCAAACGTCTCATACTAGGCCTCTGCCTACACCCTCCTTGACCCTGGGCTTCAACAGCGCCAGTTGCTGCTCAGAAGTGTTAGATGCACAGATGAAAACAATCGCTGATGTGTTTGTGGGTTCAGTAACGCCTGCTGTTCCCCTGCTGTGTGTCTGGCAAAAATTACTGCTGCTAACTACAACTTCAACTTCAAACGTCTCATACTAGGCCTCTGCCTACACCCTCCTTGACCCTGGGCTTCAACAGCGCCAGTTGCTGCTCAGAAGTGTTAGATGCACAGATGAAAACAATCGCTGATGTGTTTGTGGGGTTCAGTAACGCCTGCTGTTCCCCTGCTGTGTGTCTGGCAAAAATTACTGCTGCTAACTACAACTTCAACTTCAAACGTCTCATACTAGGCCTCTGCCTACACCCTCCTTGACCCTGGGCTTCAACAGCGCCAGTTGCTGCTCAGAAGTGTTAGATGCACAGATGAAAACAATCGCTGATGTGTTTGTGGGGTTCAGTAACGCCTGCTGTTCCCCTGCTGTGTGTCTGGCAAAAATTACTGCTGCTAACTACAACTTCAACTTCAAACGTCTCATACTAGGCCTCTGCCTACACCCTCCTTGACCCTGGGCTTCAACAGCGCCAGTTGCTGCTCAGAAGTGTTAGATGCACAGATGAAAACAATCGCTGATGTGTTTGTGGGGTTCAGTAACGCCTGCTGTTCCCCTGCTGTGTGTCTGGCAAAAATTACTGCTGCTAACTACAACTTCAACTTCAAACGTCTCATACTAGGCCTCTGCCTACACCCTCCTTGACCCTGGGCTTCAACAGCGCCAGTTGCTGCTCAGAAGTGTTAGATGCACAGATGAAAACAATCGCTGATGTGTTTGTGGGGTTCAGTAACGCCTGCTGTTCCCCTGCTGTGTGTCTGGCAAAAATTACTGCTGCTAACTACAACTTCAACTTCAAACGTCTCATACTAGGCCTCTGCCTACACCCTCCTTGACCCTGGGCTTCAACAGCGCCAGTTGCTGCTCAGAAGTGTTAGATGCACAGATGAAAACAATCGCTGATGTGTTTGTGGGGTTCAGTAACGCCTGCTGTTCCCCTGCTGTGTGTCTGGCAAAAATTACTGCTGCTAACTACAACTTCAACTTCAAACGTCTCATACTAGGCCTCTGCCTACACCCTCCTTGACCCTGGGCTTCAACAGCGCCAGTTGCTGCTCAGAAGTGTTAGATGCACAGATGAAAACAATCGCTGATGTGTTTGTGGGGTTCAGTAACGCCTGCTGTTCCCCTGCTGTGTGTCTGGCAAAAATTACTGCTGCTAACTACAACTTCAACTTCAAACGTCTCATACTAGGCCTCTGCCTACACCCTCCTTGACCCTGGGCTTCAACAGCGCCAGTTGCTGCTCAGAAGTGTTAGATGCACAGATGAAAACAATCGCTGATGTGTTTGTGGGGTTCAGTAACGCCTGCTGTTCCCCTGCTGTGTGTCTGGCAAAAATTACTGCTGCTAACTACAACTTCAACTTCAAACGTCTCATACTAGGCCTCTGCCTACACCCTCCTTGACCCTGGGCTTCAACAGCGCCAGTTGCTGCTCAGAAGTGTTAGATGCACAGATGAAAACAATCGCTGATGTGTTTGTGGGGTTCAGTAACGCCTGCTGTTCCCCTGCTGTGTGTCTGGCAAAAATTACTGCTGCTAACTACAACTTCAACTTCAAACGTCTCATACTAGGCCTCTGCCTACACCCTCCTTGACCCTGGGCTTCAACAGCGCCAGTTGCTGCTCAGAAGTGTTAGATGCACAGATGAAAACAATCGCTGATGTGTTTGTGGGGTTCAGTAACGCCTGCTGTTCCCCTGCTGTGTGTCTGGCAAAAATTACTGCTGCTAACTACAACTTCAACTTCAAACGTCTCATACTAGGCCTCTGCCTACACCCTCCTTGACCCTGGGCTTCAACAGCGCCAGTTGCTGCTCAGAAGTGTTAGATGCACAGATGAAAACAATCGCTGATGTGTTTGTGGGGTTCAGTAACGCCTGCTGTTCCCCTGCTGTGTGTCCGGCAAAAATTACTGCTAGCTACCTAATCATGGTGAAAAAACCTGACATCTCAAAGTGTCTAGTGCTACACATAGATATGAGGCTACACCCTGATTTCTAAGCTGTAAACATTTGAAACGTCAACTTTCAAACCATAAAATGATTAGTCTTTGTCACAAATCTGTAACAAAATAAATGTGACATATTATTACAGATATGCACATGTCGAAAACAAATGCAAACACAAAATCCTACTTATGCTATAGGATACTGATGGTCAACCTTGTCACTCCATAGCTTAGACAAATCCAACTCACATCATGATGACTCCAATGCTGCAATGTTGGAAGTGCATAATGTGGGTTGAACTTTGACAACTGCTGCAGTGCGAAGGTTATACTTCAGTGTTCTTGCCTTTGAAATAAAAGCATACAAGTTAATATAATAATCCAATGTTGATTAAGGGACGTGATGTACACGTGTAATATTGTGCAAACAATGCATGTAGGAATAGTCCTCTTCAACATTACTTATATTTGTGTCATTTTAAAAAATACATATTTGATTAGAAAGTTAACAGCCCATATCATAAAGGTCCTTCATGTAAACATGATAATCGCTTACAAAAATCATGCATTACCTTGGTAAAGTCAATAGTGCATAGTCACAATAGCAAAATATATACCTGTAAGTGGTGCTGAAAGAACGACAACTGATAGAATACGTGAATGATATATATTTATCAGACTGAATAGCGACATCTGTACAATGTCGATATAATACTGTACCTTAACAAAACAGCTGTGTCACACCTCACACTCGTTTTTCTTGTAGCTTGTTATGTAATAGGGCACATGCGTGTATGTTTCATCATAGGTGCATGTTTACTGAGTAAAGCAGTCATGACAACGCCTTTGTGTTGTCGGTACGCTTGCGATGATGAACGATGCGCACCGTGAATGTTAGTCTGCGTCATAAGACGTACAGACGCTCCAATACCCAACGCGTCACAGCAGGAAGCCAGTCTGTGCGTCCAAACAGAGGCGCAACCATACATGCACGTAACCTTTTATAAAGCTAGATAAAAAAAAGGATGTAGTAACGCACACTTTATTGAGGTACAGTATTACATCGCCATTCACCATCTGTGGCTATGCAGTCTCATCTATATATACCTTATCTATCCGTTGTCATGCTTGCAAGTCCACAGTCAGGCATAAATATCTGTTTTCACTCTGCACTATGCACTTTTTAAATTTTCGTTTTGTTAATATAAATGATTGGCACATATTATCAGTATTACATGATGGAAATTTAGATATTTTTTAAAAAATTGTAGTTATATTATTCACCAAATGTAAAGTTTTATGAATGTCAAAGAAAACTTGTAATGCTGATTATGTTTTTAAGTCAGCCATTCATTGTCTACACAATAAAAATGGTGTACATACTGTTACTTACCCATCATTAATGGATTCTGATGTGTACTTGTATGCTTTTATTTAAACCGTATAGCAGATTATTTAACCTATTTTAATTGTGGTTTGCATTGCTTTTCAACATGTTAATGTATGCGTTTATGTTTGTAAATTTTTAATTTACATATATTTTTTTAAGTTAAATCATCATCTTATGGTACTAAAGTTTATATTTCTCTTGTTTGGAGTATAGACATTTTTAATTGACACGTAACAAGGAAAATACTTGATATAGTATTTAAACATCCTCCTTGACCCTGGGCTACAACACCGCCAGTTGTAGCTCGGAAGTGCTGTTAGCACAGTCTACACTTGCTCCTGTGTTACTGGGGTTCAGTAATGTCAGCTGTTCCCCTGCTGTGATAACGGCAAAAAGTCCTGCTGCCTCCACCATGTTCTCTTCTCATCCCTGGGCTACAACACTGCCAGTTGTAGCTCGGAAGTGCTGTTAGCACAGTGAACACTTGCTCCTGTGTTACTGGGGTTCAGTAATGTCAGCTGTTCCCTGCTGTGTGAACGGCAAAAAGTCCTGCTGCCTCCACCATGTTCTCTTCTCATCCCTGGGCTACAACACCGCCAGTTGTAGCTCGGAAGTGCTGTTAGCACAGTAACACTTGCTCCTGTGTTACTGGGGTTCAGTAATGTCAGCTGTTCCCTCTGTGTGAACGGCAAAAAGTCCTGCTGCCTCCACCATGTTCTCTTCTCATCCCTGGGCTACAACACCGCCAGTTGTAGCTCGGAAGTGCTGTTAGCACAGTCAACACTTGCTCCTGTGTTACTGGGGTTCAGTAATGTCAGCTGTTCCCCTGCTGTGTGTAACGGCAAAAAGTCCTGCTGCCTCCACCATGTTCTCTTCTCATCCCTGGGCTACAACACTGCCAGTTGTAGCTCGGAAGTGCTGTTAGCACAGTGAACACTTGCTCCTGTGTTACTGGGGTTCAGTAATGTCAGCTGTTCCCCTGCTGTGTGAACGGCAAAAAGTCCTGCTGCCTCCACCCTGTTCTCTTCTCATCCCTGGGCTACAACACTGCCAGTTGTAGCTCGGAAGTGCTGTTAGCACAGTGAACACTTGCTCCTGTGTTACTGGGGTTCAGTAATGTCAGCTGTTCCCCTGCTGTGTGAACGGCAAAAAGTCCTGCTGCCTCCACCCTGTTCTCTTCTCATCCCTGGGCTACAACACCGCCAGTTGTAGCTCGGAAGTGCTGTTAGCACAGTGACACTTGCTCCTGTGTTACTGGGGTTCAGTAATGTCAGCTGTTCCCCTGCTGTGTGAACGGCAAAAAGTCCTGCTGCCTCCACCATGTTCTCTTCTCATCCCTGGGCTACAACACCGCCAGTTGTAGCTCGGAAGTGCTGTTAGCACAGTAACACTTGCTCCTGTGTTACTGGGGTTCAGTAATGTCAGCTGTTCCCCTGCTGTGTGAACGGCAAAAAGTCCTGCTGCCTCCACCCTGTTCTCTTCTCATCCCTGGGCTACAACACCGCCAGTTGTTGCTCGGAAGTGCTGTTAGCACAGTGAACACTTGCTCCTGTGTTACTGGGGTTCAGTAATGTCAGCTGTTCCCCTGCTGTGATAACGGCAAAAAGTCCTGCTGCCTCCACCATGTTCTCTTCTCATCCCTGGGCTACAACACCGCCAGTTGTAGCTCGGAAGTGCTGTTAGCACAGTCTAACACTTGCTCCTGTGTTACTGGGGTTCAGTAATGTCAGCTGTTCCCCTGCTGTGTGAACGGCAAAAAGTCCTGCTGCCTCCACCTGTTCTCTTCTCATCCCTGGGCTACAACACCGCCAGTTGTTGCTCGGAAGTGCTGTTAGCACAGTGAACACTTGCTCCTGTGTTACTGGGGTTCAGTAATGTCAGCTGTTCCCCTGCTGGTGAAACGGCAAAAAGTCCTGCTGCCTCCACCATGTTCTCTTCTCATCCCTGGGCTACAACACCGCCAGTTGTAGCTCGGAAGTGCTGTTAGCACAGTGAACACTTGCTCCTGTGTTACTGGGGTTCAGTAATGTCAGCTGTTCCCCTGCTGTGTGAACGGCAAAAAGTCCTGCTGCCTCCACCCTGTTCTCTTCTCATCCCTGGGCTACAACACTGCCAGTTGTAGCTCGGAAGTGCTGTTAGCACAGTGAACACTTGCTCCTGTGTTACTGGGGTTCAGTAATGTCAGCTGTTCCCCTGCTGTGATAACGGCAAAAAGTCCTGCTGCCTCCACCATGTTCTCTTCTCATCCCTGGGCTACAACACTGCCAGTTGTAGCTCGGAAGTGCTGTTAGCACAGTGAACACTTGCTCCTGTGTTACTGGGGTTCAGTAATGTCAGCTGTTCCCCTGCTGTGTGAACGGCAAAAAGTCCTGCTGCCTCCACCCTGTTCTCTTCTCATCCCTGGGCTACAACACTGCCAGTTGTAGCTCGGAAGTGCTGTTAGCACAGTGAACACTTGCTCCTGTGTTACTGGGGTTCAGTAATGTCAGCTGTTCCCCTGCTGTGTGAACGGCAAAAAGTCCTGCTGCCTCCACCCTGTTCTCTTCTCATCCCTGGGCTACAACACTGCCAGTTGTAGCTCGGAAGTGCTGTTAGCACAGTGAACACTTGCTCCTGTGTTACTGGGGTTCAGTAATGTCAGCTGTTCCCCTGCTGTGATAACGGCAAAAAGTCCTGCTGCCTCCACCATGTTCTCTTCTCATCCCTGGGCTTCAACACCGCCAGTTGTTGCTCGGAAGTGTCATTGGCACGGGTACTCACTCCTGCCCAGACTGGTTACAGCACGCCATCTGTTTCCTGTCAGTGTAAACGTCACTTAGCCTCCAATAAGTTGTCCTGTCGTGTTGCGGTCGGGTTAGCCGACTCTATGGTGCTTGGAGTTTAGGTGCTTCCTATGTGTGCTGCGGGATATGCAATAAAGGCTGTTTCGTTGTGACAATAGGACAATCATCCACTGTAGTACTGTGGGATTCGGTAACTGCGGCTGGCTCGCGGCCTGTCATCTTAATTTTCCATGGGTACCTTCTGCTACCCGTCCGGGTTCCAGTACGTCAGCTGGTTCTCCGCAGTGCCTTTGGCCTAGGTGCCTCCATCTCGGTATCCGAGTTCCAGCAATGTCTGCTGGTCCTTGGTAGTGCTTTGGAGCACAGGTACCTCTTGCTTAGTAACCGTGTCCCAGTAACGTCAGCTGGTCCTCGGTTGTGCCATTGGCTCTTTTCCTTCTGCTGCCCCTCCGGGTTCCAGCACAGTCAGCTGGTCCTCGTTACTTGCATTGGCTCTTGTACCTTCTGCTACCCGTCCGGGTTCCAGTACCGTCAGCTGGTTCTCCGCAGTGCCTTTGGCCTAGGTGCCTCCATCTCGGTATCCGAGTTCCAGCAATGTCTGCTGGTCCTTGGTAGTGCTTTGGAGCACAGGTACCTCCTGCTTAGTAACCGTGTCCCAGTAACGTCAGCTGGTCCTCGGTTGTGCCATTGGCTCTTTTCCTTCTGCTGCCCCTCCGGGTTCCAGCACAGTCAGCTGGTCCTCGTTACTTGCATTGGCTCTTGTACCTTCTGCTACCCGTCCGGGTTCCAGTACCGTCAGCTGGTTCTCCGCAGTGCCTTTGGCCTAGGTGCCTCCATCTCGGTATCCGAGTTCCAGCAATGTCTGCTGGTCCTTGGTAGTGCTTTGGAGCACAGGTACCTCCTGCTTAGTAACCGTGTCCCAGTAACGTCAGCTGGTCCTCGGTTGTGCCATTGGCTCTTTTCCTTCTGCTGCCCCTCCGGGTTCCAGCACAGTCAGCTGGTCCTCGTTACTTGCATTGGCTCTTGTACCTTCTGCTACCCGTCCGGGTTCCAGTACCGTCAGCTGGTTCTCCGCAGTGCCTTTGGCCTAGGTGCCTCCATCTCGGTATCTGAGTTCCAGCAATGTCTGCTGGTCCTTGGTAGTGCTTTGGAGCACAGGTACCTCCTGCTTAGTAACCGTGTCCCAGTAACGTCAGCTGGTCCTCGGTTGTGCCATTGGCTCTTTTCCTTCTGCTGCCCCTCCGGGTTCCAGCACAGTCAGCTGGTCCTCGTTACTTCCATTGTCTCTTTGCTCCATCTGATACCCGTCAGGGTTCCAGTAACGTCAGCTGGTTCTCGGAAATTAGACAACCTTAAAGACCACCCAGAAGAAGATGACGACAACAAGGACGACGAGCATGAAGCCAACCAGCCTAAACACCATCACAAAGAAGAAATAAAAGATTACCAAACAGGACTAAGAAGGTTAAGACAAACTACAAGATACAGAACAAGAGACTTAAGAACAATAAGCAGAAGATCAAAAAGCAGAAGAACATGAAGTATAAGACCAAAATGAAGAGCAAAATATATGCTCTAAATTCTAAGCAGAAGACTAAGCAGTGTATGGGGGTGAGTCCGTTCCTCCTCGTGGTGCCCCTGGAAAATGCCTGCTGCTGCAGGCTAAACTGAACACGGACAAATACTGTTGTAATTTAAATCTTTTGTGACAGCAAGAACGGAAGGATGAACAATTCATACTTTTACAGATTACAAGTACAGGAATCTCTGTCACAAATAAGAATATGATGAAGAAGATGAAGTACAATATGAATAAGAATAATAGTTTAATAAGAAGAATATGAGTAATGTTAACAAAAAGATGAATAGCAAGAAGTTTAAGAAGAAGATAAAGAAGGTGAAGATGAAGAATAATTTGATGAAAAAGATGATGCTGCTGAAGATTATGAAGGAGAAAGTGTGTGAAAAGTTAAGAAGGTGAAGAGCATGGAAGTAGTGAAATATACATATTTGCCAAAATAGAAAAAACGTTAACAACATTGTCAATTTCTTCGTCAATCCGAACATCTTTAAAAAAAAAAATATTTATGCTATTTTATTTGATTGGGTTAAACATCTATGCCTTTAATGTCTCCTCAACCTTCCACAATACATTCTACATTACTCTTTGTTGTTTTCCTTCATGTACAATTAACCAACAAGGCAAGAATGGGTTTTTTTTAATTCCGATATTTTGTTCCCATAGACTTACATGGGACTTCCGGTATCGGTATCGGGTATCGCCGATATTTTCATGGTATCGGCGATACCATTCCGATTCCGATACTTTTGGATATCGGAAAGTATCGCTCAACCCTAATCGGAATCCGAATTGCAGGAACATGTATTTGATTCTGACAGTGATGAAGATTTCATTCCTCAGAACATATCAAGTGAATCTGAAGACTCAGAAGGAACAAATCCAGAAGGTAAGTAGTTATGTGTATTTATTTGTTCTTCCACACACTGAGTTAGGGCCTGTGCACACTAGCAGAATTCTGGCTGAATAGCCATCTGGATATTCTTGCCGCAATACAGGCCGTACCTGCCCGCTCATGCCTGAAGCTCCGCTCCGAACCCCGGGCTGGAGCCGCTGTCAGGGACAGAGCAGCGCTTGCTTACGCACGAGCACGGCTCCGTCCCAGACAGCGGCTCCAGCCCGGGGTTCGGAGCGGAGGTTCAGGTATGAAACTCCGCTCTGTACCTGAGCGGGCAGGTACGGGCCGGATTGTGGTGAGAATATCCGGTCGGATATTCCGCCGCTAATCCAGCCAGTGTGCACGGACCCTTACAAACCAAAAATTCTAAATATTCATCAACTTTTTTCCAGATATTCCAAGCACATCAACTGGGGATCGGGCTCATGCAGTTATGTTGCCTTGTGACCATCCTCCTGGTCGTGGACAGAAAAAATCAGCAAAACGTCCCAGAAATGAAAGAACAACAGATAACGATGGCGGCGAAGGTAATGCAACAACAAACACCAGAGAAGGCGAATCTGAAGGAATACTAGTTTCAGCGGATGGTATTCAATGGAAACCTGTTGAAATTGGAGAACACTTGCCTGGTAGGCGTGACAGCCAAAATATTCTTCGAGAAGCACCTGGCCCTACAGGATACGCCAGAAGAAATATCATTATCGATAGTCCTTTGAGCGCATGGCGTTTATTTTTTGATTCATATATATTGACACATATAAAGAACTGTACGCTTGCAGAAGTCTTTGTGTGGGCAATGTACTGCCATAAATCAAAGGCAATGCGAAACACCAAGTGTTTAGAAGGTGAATTCTGCGCCATATTTTCATTTTTATGCTCCTCCACCTACATTTTCTCTGCTTTTTGTTCTTCAGTTGTTGTTTATATGTGTGCACTTGAATAAAAAAAAATGTTTGAAAAACGTCTATTATAATTATTGTTATTTTCTGTAGAAAAATAAGAAAAGCAGAAAAAAAACAATCAAAAGCATTACTGTTGGATCTCACAATAATAATACATTACAAAAAATATAATTATTAATAAATAACCACAAATGAAACTCTAAAAATAAACGAAAACAAGCAAGGAGTCAAAATGACTCCTTTCAGTAGTTCTAGGCGGGGTCACGAGTCCAGTAGTCCTAGTGTTAAATCAGTTCTCTGGTGTAACAAAACTAAGCCGCAGCCACTGAAAAAACAGGAAAAAGCAAATGAACAAACAATAGTGGCTCCAGATAAACTGAGAGGAGCACAAGCCCCCCAGAGGGGACCTGGCTGACCTCCACAGAAGTGCAGGGAACAATGCAAAAAGCAAGCACAAAAATAAAAGCAGAAAATATCTTATCTGATAGCAGAAGATGCAGGCAAGACTCAGCAAGCTTCCAAATGAACCAGGAACCACAATTGAGACAAGAACAATTGATCACCGGCAACCATCATGGGAGGGAACCTCCCTTATATCAGACCAGTCCGTGATCCAAGATTGCCAATCCTCGCTGAAAGGTTCAGTACTGTCAGTAACCACCTGAGGGAGCCTCTGCTCAGAAACCATTTTTAGCACATTCATAACAGCAGCCCCCCATAGGCTGACTCTAACATAAGGCAACCTTCCATAGGCAGACTGTAATATAATGCAGCCCCCCAGGCAGACTCTAATATAAGGCAGCCCCCCCAGGCAGACTCTAATATAAGGCAGCACCCCATAGGCAGAGACTAATATAAGGCAGCCCCCATAGGCAGACTCTAATATAATGCAGCCCCCCAGGCAGGACTGGCGTCAGCACCCGGCGTACCCGGGCAAGTGCCAGGGCCCTGAGTAGGCGGGGGTTCACTCGCCGTCGGGCACCCTGGCGCCTGTTAGCGGATGAGAGCGGTGCCAGCGCTGCCAATGGGCCCCCCCGCTTGCTCAGGGCCCCGGCAGCCGGCACAATACTTACATCTCCCCTTGCCTCCGCAGCACCGGGCTCCAGGGGGCGCCTCTCACAGCAACGCCGCTGGATGACGTCATCATTCAGCGGCTGGCTGTGGCAGAGGGTAAGTGCGGGCGTCAGTGATGCTGCGGGACAGCCTGCGGTGCAGACGCTGGACAGGTGAGATGTGGTGTGTGTGTGTGTGTCTGCCTGCGTGTGTGTATGTAGTGCGGTGCTTTGTGTGTGTATGTGAGAAAGTGCTGCGGTGCTGTCTGTGAGTGGTGCTGTATGTGTGATGGTGGTGGGGGGAGGCAGTGATGGTGGTGAGGAGGCAATGATGATGATAATGGGGAGGCGATGATGATGATGGGCAGGCAATGATGATAATGGGGAGGAAATGATGATGATGATGGGGAAGCAATAATGATGATGGGGAGACAATTATGATAATGGGGAGGCAATGATGATGATGAGGACTCAATGATGATGATAATGGGGAGGCAGTGTTGATGATAATGGGGAAGCAATGATGATAATGGGGAGGCAATGATGATGATAGGGAGTCAATGATGATAATGGGGAGTCAATGATGATAATGGGGAGGCATTGATGATGATAATGGGGAGGCATTGATGATGATAATGGGGAGGCAATGATGATGATAATGGGGAGGCAATGATGATGATAATGGGGAGGCAATGATGATGATAATGGGGAGGCAATGTTGATAATAATGGGGAGGCAATGATGATGTCATGGGTGTATCGCCACAAGGATCGTCGCGATTACACACTCTGACTTCTCACAGCTGAGTTGCTGTTTCTTTGTGTTTGGTAATGAGGGAGTTAATTTTACCTAGCTCTTTGCTAAGACTAGGTCCAGCCTCGCCCGGCTGCTTTTGATTATGTTCTAATTAGATTCCTTCATATACCTGCCAGTCTGCTTGTTAGATGCCGGTGAAAGCATTCATGTAGTCTAGCAGACTGGATCGGTTCTGAGAATACTTAAGCTAAGAGCTCCTTAGTTGTTTTTACTCTTATAGCTTATAGTTTATCTCTGAGACCTTAGGTGTTCCTACTGTGTGTGAGTGTTGTATGTAAGACTTTATTTACTTTATTTCTTGTCTTTCTTGTATGTCTTTCTGTTCATTAACCGTTACCTGTTCATTCCCTTTGGTGGTAATCAGGGTCCTTCTTAGGACTAGATTACAGTTGGCAGGGATTGATAGGAGACAGGGTTTACGCTGGTGGCCTGGACCTCTGTACCTTTAACAGTACCTCCAGGTAGAGGGATTAGTTAGGACCCCAGTTTAGGGACATCATAGACCCCGGTCACCCTCTAGCCGGAGACAGCGTATAACGGATTCCGTATTGACCCACTGGACTTTCTGTCAGGTAATTCTATGTTATCATATATCTATGCGCATGTTATATTGTATGTTGCCCTTTTGATATAGATTACTGTCATCACATATATATATATCTGCTATACAGCGTGACATTTTCACCGGCCATACTAAAGATTCTCTCCAGCTGTCATGGATCCAGTAGCCCAGCTGGCCCGGCAGTTGCAGGGGTTGTCCATGGAGTTTGCAGACATTAAGTCCAAGGTTTTGTTCCCCCCGGAGCAAACCAGATCTGAACCTAAGGTTGCTCTCCCGGACAGGTTCACTGGTGGGCGGGACAAATTTTTTACTTTCCGGGAGGCATGTAAATTGTACTTTCGGCTGCGGCCTCGGTCATCTGGGAGTGAAGAGCAGAGGGTGGGAATTGTTATCTCGCTCTTACAAGGGGACCCTCAATCTTAGGCGTTCTCTATTCCTCCAGGCTCCCCAGATCTCCAGTCAGTGGATCGATTTTTTTACTGCCCTGGGTCTGGTATATGATGATCCGGATCGAGTTTCCCTTGCTGAAACAAAGTTACGTAAAATACGGCAAGGAAATCGTCCAGCGGAGGAATATTCTTCTGAGTTCCGTAGATGGGCAACAGATACTCAGTGGAATGACCCAGCTCTTAGGAGCCAGTTTTGTCAAGGGTTGTCTGACAAATTAAAAGATGTGTTGGCTCAGTATGATTCTCCTCCATCACTGGAGGCTGCTATGGCCCTCGCTATTCGCATGGATAGACGAATTCGGGGAAGACGCGAGGTAACTCCGCCTCCCGTGATGACTCCACCTACTACTAAAGTCCCTTATACTGAGGTTCCCCTGGTCTGTTCTGAGGAACCCATGCAGTTGGGAGGGACATCTTTTTGTAGGAGGAATTGGCGGTGCACCGCAAGACTAGAAGGTGTTTCTTTTGCGGGATAGAGGGACATTTTGTTGGGGGGTGCCATCCCGGGCCTCTTTGAGCAAAGGAGTTAACCTGGGATGTGTATATTTCGTCCCCAAATCCCTCTCAGTTTCTCGTGCCTGCGGAGGTGGTGATTGGTACTAGAACTGAGAGGATTTCTGTTTTTCTTGATAGTGGGTCCGGGGCTAATCTGGTGGACGCTCGGTTTGCCCAGGTGCATGGTATGCAACTGAGTGTATTGGCCAAACCGGTCCCTATAGTCTCTATTGATTCTAGACCTCTCGGTCAAGGTAGCTTGGTACAAGCTATTCATAACATAGATCTTCGAGTAGGGGCAAGACATAAAGAGCAATTGTCTTGTTATGTGTTGGAGGGTCTACCTACTCCTATTGTGTTTGGACTTCCTTGGTTGGCTAAACATAACCCAGTGATTGATTGGCAATCCGGAAAGATAAGCCAGTGGGGTGAATTTTGCAGGAATAACTGCATGAGCACGGTCATCGGTGCGGTTGTGCCTAGGACTTTGTCTCCTTTTCTGGAGGACTTTGGGGAGATGTTCTCAGAGGAGGGGTGTAAAGAGTTACCTCCTCATCGCGCATATGACTGCTCAATAAAGTTGCTTCCTGATGCCTTATCTCGTACTTTCCCAGGGGCCGAGAAGACGGATGATCCGGTTCCTATTCCTCAGGAGGGAGTTGTAGTGTCAGCTGTATGCTCTGAGCTTGAGGGGGAGGTATTGGGGGCTCAGGGGGACGCCCCGGTGGGACTTCCAGGGAGACTGATAGTTCCAGATCGGTTAAGACTGAAGGTTACGGGGAACCGTTACAAACGGATGGCTGATAGGGGGAGAGTTTCTGGTCTAGATCTGAAGGTGAACGATCTAGTTTGGTTGTCTACCAGGAATATAAAACTTAAAGTTTCCTCCTGGAGGTTGGGTCCCAGATTCATCGGGCCGTACAGGATCAGTTCCATAATTAATCCTGTGGCATTTCGTCTGGACCTCCCTCCTACGTTTAAAATTCATAATGTGTTTCACAAGTCATTACTTAAAAAGTATGTGGCACCAGTCATACCGTCACCTCTACCTCCGCCTTCAGTGGTGGTCAATGATAACGTGGAATTTCATGGGTCGAAAATCATTGACTCACGTCTCAGTCGCCGATCCCTTCAGTACTTGGTTCATTGGAGGGGGTATGGTCCTGTGGAGAGGACGTGGGTCCCTGCGTCTGATGTTAACGCAGATCGATTGGTTCGGACCTTTCACACAACTCACCCGGGCAGACCTGGCCCTGAGGGTCCGGAGTCCCCTCGTAGAGGGGGGGGTACTGTCATGGGTGTATCGCCACAAGGATCGTCGCGATTACACACTCTGACTTCTCACAGCTGAGTTGCTGTTTCTTTGTGTTTGGTAATGAGGGAGTTAATTTTACCTAGCTCTTTGCTAAGACTAGGTCCAGCCTCGCCCGGCTGCTTTTGATTATGTTCTAATTAGATTCCTTCATATACCTGCCAGTCTGCTTGTTAGATGCCGGTGAAAGCATTCATGTAGTCTAGCAGACTGGATCGGTTCTGAGAATACTTAAGCTAAGAGCTCCTTAGTTGTTTTTACTCTTATAGCTTATAGTTTATCTCTGAGACCTTAGGTGTTCCTACTGTGTGTGAGTGTTGTATGTAAGACTTTATTTCTTGTCTTTCTTGTATGTCTTTCTGTTCATTAACCGTTACCTGTTCATTCCCTTTGGTGGTAATCAGGGTCCTTCTTAGGACTAGATTACAGTTGGCAGGGATTGATAGGAGACAGGGTTTACGCTGGTGGCCTGGACCTCTGTACCTTTAACAGTACCTCCAGGTAGAGGGATTAGTTAGGACCCCAGTTTAGGGACATCATAGACCCCGGTCACCCTCTAGCCGGAGACAGCGTATAACGGATTCCGTATTGACCCACTGGACTTTCTGTCAGGTAATTCTATGTTATCATATATCTATGCGCATGTTATATTGTATGTTGCCCTTTTGATATAGATTACTGTCATCACATATATATATATCTGCTATACAGCGTGACAGATGATGATTAGGAGGCAATGATGATGATGAGGAGGCAATGATGATAATAATGAGGAAGCAATGATGATGATAATGGGGAGTCTTTCCACAGCGCCCTTTCCTGAGCCGTAACAGCGCAGAACACAGCACAGTGCAGAGGAGAGCTCCATATTTTGTATGGAGCATTATATGGGGTCCAATATTCTTTATGGAGCATTATATTTGGCCCATAATACTGTATGGAGGACTATGTGGTGCCCATAATATTGTATGGAGGACTGTACTGTCCGGTCTGTACTGTGCGCTGTGAGGATTTGGCGGTTTCTGAGCTATTGTACAATTTACAATAAGTATCAGTCATTTTGTTTGGCGTTGTACTATACCCATATTTCTCTGCAGTATCTGTGCATCATGAATCGTGGTCTGTGTTAAAGGGGTCCACTGAGACTCTTTCGCCCGGGGCCCACGAAAACCTGGAGCCGACCCTGCCCCCCAGGCAGACTCTAATATAATGCAGCCCCCAGGCAGACTCTAATATAATCCAGCCCCCAGGCAGACTCTAATATAATGCAGCCCCCAGGCAGACTCTAATATAATGCACCCCCCAGGCAGACTCTAATATAATGCAGCCCCCAGGCAGACTCTAATATAATGCAGCCCCCAGGCAGACTCTAATATAATGCAGCCCCTCAGACCTCTATAATAATATGATGCACCCTCATAAAATAAATCCAACACTCACCTCTCTTCCTCCCGCTCATCTCCTGACAGCGGGCGCCGGGTAGTGACGTCATCGCGCCCGCTGTCAGTGTCTGCATCAGACGCTGACAGGGGGATGATGGGAGGTGGAGCGCTCGCTCCTTCTCTCATCAATGCGGTCAGCTGTATTGGCTGGATGCCAATACAGCTGAACTTGTGATGACGGGCGGGGGGGCCCACTGCTGGGATCGGGCCCCCCACGCCTGCTCAGGGGCCCATAGCGTCCGGGCAGCGGTGCAGGGAGATCGATTCTCCCTGCTCTGCCACAGAATGTAACTGTATCAGCGCGCAGTGCACACTCATACAGTTACAGTAGTGCAACTCCAGGTGGGCCCCCTCAGAGCCCGGGGCCACCACCCCCTCCTCTTCCCCACCCCCCCTGTACACAGAAAGCTGCCAATCAGTGGTGTGGGCGGGGTTATACACAGAAAGCTGCCAATCAGTGGTGTGGGCGGGGTTATACACAGAAAGCTGCCAATCAGTGGTGTGGGCGGGGTTATACACAGAAAGCTGCCAATCAGTGGTGTGGGCGGGGTTATACACAGCTCAGCATTCAGAGAGCTGCTGGATCTGCAGCAGAAGCAGACAGCATTTCCATTGACTTTTCCCATCACTTGTAGAATTATTTCGTCCCTTTTTTCTTTTGCATAAAATTATTTATATTTGATCTCTCGGACAAAAACAAACAAATAAGCAGCTGTACAATCTATGAAAACATGGTGGAAAAATAATAATACAAATAAGGCTCATCCTGAACAGTGAGAAAATGTTTTTATCTTAACAATAAATCTACATGAAATATGGCGCTATCTGCGGATCGTATGTCTCCGCACGAGGCGTCGTCCTGCAGGGGAGTAAAAATAACAGCAAAAAAGGGAAGTGAGAGCGCAGCCGCTGCACAGGGGCCACTGATCGGCTGCAGCGCTGACTGGTGTGACAGTGTTACGCGAGCCCCGGCGACCTCCACGTCACTGGAATGGTGTCAGTGCGAGCGGAGAGAACAGGCTGCTACTTTACTGTGGGGATTGTAGCATTCACTGGACAATCACTATAAGACTGTGAGAAGCAGCTCACTGATGGATGCTTAGTTAGCTCATTCTGCAGCCAGTGATACAGGAGGCAGATCCCCTGCCTAGCCTGGGTGCTCCCCGCATCCCCAGCACTGAGGACCCCGGAGACCCCCGCCACGGTGTCAGTGCACATGGCGGCTCAGTACCAGAATTATTCCTCCGTGACGGCACTATCGTGACATGAGTGGTAGTGCGCGGGCACCGGACTCTGCAGGGACACTCCGCCATGTCCGTCCCCGCAGCTGCTGCTCCGTCCTGGGGGATGCGGCCAGAAGAATAATACCACCGCGGCAGAAGGCGGGGGTCGCACAGGCGCACTGAGAGCTCGGGGTCCGCTCAGCCGGCAGCAGGTAGGCCGCGCACAGGAGCCGCACAGCCTGTCCCCGTGTGCCCCTCATGTCCGCGACAAGTCCGTGTGTCGCCGCTAATGCGAGCTCCGGGGCGCCATGTGCAGGAGGTGACAGAGAGGACTCGGTGTGTGACCGCGGGAGGGACCGGGGCCACAGAGTCCGACCGGCAGTGATGTCCGACCGGCAGTGATGTCTGAGCTGTCAGTGATGTCTGAGCTGTCAGTGATGTCTGAGCTGTCAGTGATGTCTGAGCTGTCAGTAATGTCTGAGCTGTCAGTGATGTCCGACCGGCAGTGATGTCTGAGCTGTCAGTAATGTCTGAGCTGTCAGTGATGTCTGAGCTGTCAGTGATGTCTGAGCTGTCAGTAATGTCTGAGCTGTCAGTGATGTCTGAGCTGTCAGTGATGTCTGAGCTGTCAGTAATGTCAGAGCTGTCAGTAATGTCTGAGCTGTCAGTGATGTCGAGCCGTCAGTGATGTCTGAGCCGTCAGTGATGTCGAGCCGTCAGTGATGTCGAGCCGTCAGTGATGTCCGAGCCGTCAGTGATGTCCGAGCCGTCAGTGATGTCCGAGCGTCAGTGATGTCCTGAGCCGTCAGTGATGTCTGAGCCGTCAGTGATGTCTGAGCCGTCAGTGATGTCGAGCCGTCAGTGATGTCCGAGCCGTCAGTGATGTCCGAGCCGTCAGTGATGTCTGAGCCGTCAGTGATGTCTGAGCCGTCAGTGATGTCTGAGCCGTCAGTGATGTCTGAGCCGTCAGTGATGTCCCGAGCGTCAGTGATGTCTGAGCGTCAGTGATGTCTGAGCTGTCAGTGATGTCGAGCTGTCAGTGATGTCTGAGCTGTCAGTGATGTCTGAGCTGTCAGTGATGTCTGAGCTGTCAGTGATGTCCGACGGCAGTGAATGTCTGAGCTGTCAGTAATGTCTGAGCTGTCAGTGATGTCTGAGCTGTCAGTGATGTCAGAGCTGTCAGTAATGTCTGAGCTGTCAGTGATGTCTGAGCTGTCAGTGATGTCTGAGCCGTCAGTGATGTCGAGCCGTCAGTGATGTCTGAGCGTCAGTGATGTCTGAGCTGTCAGTGATGTCTGAGCCGTCAGTGATGTCTGAGCCGTCAGTGATGTCTGAGCCGTCAGTGATGTCCGAGCTGTCAGTGATGTCTGAGCTGTCAGTGATGTCTGAGCTGTCAGTGATGTCCGAGCCGTCAGTGATGTCCGAGCCGTCAGTGATGTCCGAGCCGTCAGTGATGTCCGAGCCGTCAGTGATGTCCGAGCCGTCAGTGATGTCTGAGCTGTCAGTGATGTCTGAGCTGTCAGTGATGTCTGAGCTCGTCAGTGATGTCGAGCCGTCAGTGATGTCCGAGCTGTCAGTGATGTCTGAGCTGTCAGTGATGTCTGAGCTGTCAGTGATGTCGAGCTGTCAGTAATGTCTGAGCTGTCAGTGATGTCTGAGCTGTCAGTGATGTCTGAGCTGTCAGTAATTGTCAGAGCTGTCAGTAATGTCTGAGCTGTCTAGTGATGTGTCCGACCGGCAGTGATGTCTGAGCTGTCAGTAATGTCTGAGCTGTCAGTGATGTCCGACCGGCAGTGATGTCTGAGCCGTCAGTAATCTCTGAGCTGTCAGTGATGTCTGAGCTGTCAGTGATGTCTGAGCTGTCAGTGATGTCCGAGCTGTCAGTGATGTCCGAGCTGTCAGTGATGTCCGAGCTGTCAGTGATGTCCGAGCTGTCAGTGATGTCCGACCGGCAGTGATGTCTGAGCCGTCAGTAATCTCTGAGCTGTCAGTGATGTCTGAGCTGTCAGTGATGTCTGAGCTGTCAGTAATGTCTGAGCTGTCAGTGATGTCTGAGCCGTCAGTGATGTCCGAGCTGTCAGTGATGTCCGAGCTGTCAGTGATGTCTGAGCTGTCAGTGATGTCTGAGCTGTCAGTGATGTCCGACCGGCAGTGATGTCTGAGCTGTCAGTAATGTCCGAGCTGTCAGTAATGTCTGAGCTGTCAGTGATGTCCGACCGGCAGTGATGTCTGAGCTGTCAGTAATCTCTGAGCTGTCAGTGATGTCCGAGCTGTCAGTAATGTCTGAGCTGTCAGTGATGTCTGAGCTGTCAGTAATGTCAGAGCTGTCAGTAATGTCTGAGCTGTCAGTGATGTCTGAGCTGTCAGTGATGTCTGAGCTGTCAGTAATGTCCGAGCTGTCAGTAATGTCTGAGCTGTCAGTGATGTCTGAGCTGTCAGTAATGTCCGAGCTGTCAGTAATGTCTGAGCTGTCAGTGATGTCCGACCGGCAGTGATGTCTGAGCTGTCAGTAATCTCTGAGCTGTCAGTGATGTCCGAGCTGTCAGTAATGTCTGAGCTGTCAGTGATGTCTGAGCTGTCAGTGATGTCTGAGCTGTCAGTAATGTCAGAGCTGTCAGTAATGTCTGAGCTGTCAGTGATGTCCGACCGGCAGTGATGTCTGAGCTGTCAGTAATGTCTGAGCTGTCAGTAATGTCTGAGCTGTCAGTGATGTCCGACCGGCAGTGATGTCTGAGCCGTCAGTAATCTCTGAGCTGTCAGTGATGTCTGAGCTGTCAGTGATGTCTGAGCTGTCAGTGATGTCCGAGCTGTCAGTGATGTCCGAGCTGTCAGTGATGTCCGAGCTGTCAGTGATGTCCGACCGGCAGTGATGTCTGAGCCGTCAGTAATCTCTGAGCTGTCAGTGATGTCTGAGCTGTCAGTGATGTCTGAGCTGTCAGTGATGTCTGAGCTGTCAGTGATGTCCGAGCTGTCAGTGATGTCCGAGCTGTCAGTGATGTCTGAGCTGTCAGTGATGTCCGAGCTGTCAGTGATGTCCGAGCTGTCAGTGATGTCCGAGCTGTCAGTGATGTCTGAGCTGTCAGTAATGTCCGAGCTGTCAGTGATGTCTGAGCTGTCAGTGATGTCCGAGCTGTCAGTAATGTCCGAGCTGTCAGTAATGTCAGAGCTGTCAGTAATGTCTAAGCCGTCAGTAATGTCTGAGCTGTCAGTAATGTCCGAGCCGTCAGTAATGTCTGAGCCGTCAGTAATGTCTGAGCCGTCAGTGATGTCTGAGCCGTCAGTAATGTCTGAGCCGTCAGTAATGTCAGAGCCGTCAGTAATGTCCGAGCTGTCAGTAATGTCTGAGCTGTCAGTGATGTCTGAGCTGTCAGTAATGTCTGAGCTGTCAGTGATGTCAGAGCCGTCAGTAATGTCAGAGCTGTCAGTGATGTCCGACCGGCAGTGATGTCTGAGCCGTCAGTAATGTCTGAGCTGTCAGTGATGTCTGAGCTGTGTCAGTAATGTCCGAGCTGTCAGTAATGTCTGAGCTGTCAGTGATGTCCGAGCTGTCAGTAATGTCAGAGCTGTCAGTAATGTCAGAGCTGTCAGTAATGTCAGAGCTGTCAGTGATGTCTGAGCTGTCAGTGATGTCCGACCGGCAGTGATGTCTGAGCTGTCAGTGATGTCTGAGCTGTCAGTAATGTCCGAGCTGTCAGTGATGTCCGAGCTGTCAGTAATGTCCGAGCTGTCAGTAATGTCTGAGCTGTCAGTGATGTCCGACACGGCAGTGATGTCTGAGCTGTCAGTGATGTCTGAGCTGTCAGTAATGTCTGAGCTGTCAGTGATGTCTGAGCTGTCAGTAATGTCTGAGCTGTCAGTGATGTCCGACCGTCAGTAATGTCCGAGCCGTCAGTAATCTCTGAGCCGTCAGTAATGTCTGAGCTGTCAGTAATGTCTGAGCTGTCAGTGATCTCTGAGCTGTCAGTAATGTCAGAGCTGTCAGTAATGTCAGAGCTGTCAGTGATGTCTGAGCCCTCAGTGATGTCTGAGCCGTCAGTGATGTCTGAGCTGTCAGTAATGTCTGAGCTGTCAGTAATGTCCGAGCCGTCAGTAATGTCCGAGCCGTCAGTAATGTCCGAGCCGTCAGTAATGTCCGAGCCGTCAGTAATGTCCGAGCCGTCAGTAATGTCCGAGCCGTCAGTAATGTCCGAGCCGTCAGTAATGTCAGAGCCGTCAGTAATGTCTGAGCCGTCAGTAATGTCAGAGCCGTCAGTAATGTCAGAGCCGTCAGTAATGTCAGAGCCGTCAGTAATGTCTGAGCCGTCAGTAATGTCTGAGCTGTCAGTAATGTCTGTGCTGTCAGTAATGTCTGAGCTGTCAGTAATGTCAGAGCTGTCAGTAATGTCTGAGCCGTCAGTAATGTCTGAGCCGTCAGTAATGTCTGAGCTGTCAGTAGGACCGGAATGTGCGGCTGCATGTATTTCTGTACAGCTGACCGCTCCTGTCCCGAGTGACGGCGTCAGTGCCCTGTATTGATGCGTGAGTTTCTCGCATCACACTCACAAGTGTGACCTCAGCCTAAGAGAAATGTTCACATTGCTTAGGGACCCATCAGTATTATGAGAGCACCTTGACGATGGTTCAGATGGGCAGACCATATTTGGCCAAATTATGTGCAAAGCGTCTCATTCATCTTTTCCTAGTATTTAGAAGCTGTGTTGCTACTGATATTTCATATTTCACATTGACATGCTTTAGAACAGTGGTCCCCAACCTTCCTGACCTTGAGAGCCACATTCAGCTCTGAGAGAGGCCCCCTCACAGCAGTGGTAACCAAAGCCCTCATTATGGCTGTAATGATAACCAATGTTTTTCCACAGAAATCACACCGAAGCAGACTGCCAAGATCTAGGGGTTCCCACAATACCCCAATTCAGTTATCTCCCAATACACTGTCACATCCAGCTTCAAGAACCTCCTCTGACAGGTACTGTCATCCTGTCTCCAGCCAACCGTACTCAAATTATCTCCAAACCCCTAAGACCAGTGTATGTGCATCCAGATCTGCTCTTCTGTGCTCGGCTACTCACAAAATTCAGCATTTTGAGATGTGGTCTTCATACCTGTTTCCTAGATCTGGAACTAATGCACCAAGCTGGCAGACAGCCGGGAGCCACAATTCATGGGACCGCGAGCCACATGTGGCTCCCGAGTTACAGGTTGGGGACCCCAGCTTTAGAACGATAGAGTGCAACCTTTTTTGTGTATAGTAATGTCTGCACCATCAGTAATGTCCAAGCTGTCTGTAATGTCATTCTTAGCCGTCAGCAGGTTCTGAGCCGTCAGAAGGGTCTGAGCCATCAGCAGATTCTGAGCCGTCAGCAGAGTCTGAGCCGTCATCAGATTCAGAGCCGTCAGCAGATTCTGAGCCATCAGCAGGGTCTGAGCTGTCTGCAGGGTCTGAGCCATCAGCAAATTCTGACCCGTCAGCAGGGTCTGAGCCGTCAGCAGATTCTGGGCTGTCAGCAGGGTCTGAGCCGTCAGCAGATTCTGAGCCATCAGCAGGGTCTGAGCTGTCTGCAGGGTCTGAACCATCAGCAGATTCTGAGACATCAGCAGGTTCTGAGCTGTCTGCAGGATCTGTGCCTTCAGCAGAGTCTGAGCCGTCAGCAGGGTCTGAGCTGTCTGCTGGGTCTGAACCATCAGCAGATTCTGAGACATCAGCAGGTTCTGAGCTGTCTGCAGGATCTGTGCCTTCAGCAGAGTCTGAGCCGTCAGCAGGGTCTGAGCTGTCTGCAGGGTCTGAGCCATCAGCAGGGTCTGAGCTGTCGGCAGGGTTTGAGCCGTCAGCAGTGTCTGTGCCTTCAGCTGGTTCTGAGCCGTCAGCAGGGTCTGAGCTGTCTGCAGGGTCTGAGCCTTCAGCAGGGTCTGTGCCTTCAGCAGGGTCTGAGCCGTCAGCGGAGTCTGAGCCGTCTGCAGGGTCTGAGCCTTCAGCAGGGTCTGAGCACTCAGCAGCAGTTGAGGTGACAGCAGGGTCTGAGCTGTCTGCAGGGTCTGAGCTGTCAGCAGACTCTGAGCCATCAGCAGGGTCTGAGCTGTCAGCAGTGTCTGTGCTTTCAGCAGGGTCTGAGCTGTCAGCAGGGTCTGAGCTGTCTGCAGGGTCTGAGCCGTCAGCAGGTTCTGAGCCGTCAGCAGGTTCTGAGCCGTCAGCAGGGTCTGAGCCGTCAGCAGGTTCTGAGCCGTCAGCAGCGTCTGAGCTGTCTGTGTTTCTGGCCGTGCACTGCCTTATACTCCACTTCCAGGTTGCTTTGCATACGGATGTTATATAGACGGCCTGACTTCCGCATCGGGAGGCGCACAGTCAGTGAGTTCACGTCTGCATAGAGCTGCCGGCTGTACATTACCGGCCGCGCTCACCACCCCATATAGTAGTCAGGCCGGATCATCCCTTTAAGTAACACTATGAAACCATTCAAGAGATTTCCAGGAAGCTGCAAGAATACAATTCTGAATTGTTTTGTTAAAATATTTACCTGTTCTTGTTCTCCCCGCCACCCTCTGTACACTTCCCTGATGCGGGCACTGACAGTGGCCTGTGATTGGTTGCAGTGGTACTGTACGTGCCATCATCACCACTCAGGCCTCTGATTGGCTGCTGTGGTACTGTACGTGCCACCATCACCACTCAGGCCTGTGATTGGCTGCAGTGGTACTGTACGTGCCACCATCACCACTCAGGCCTGTGATTTGGCTGCAGTGGTACTGTACATTGCCACCATTACCACTCAGGTCTGTGATTGGCTGCAGTGGTACTGTACATGCCACCATCACCCCTCAGGCCTGTGATTTGGCTGCAGTGGTACTGTACGTGCCACCATCACCACTCAGGCCTGTGATTGGCTGCAGTGGTACTGTACATGACACCATCACCACTCAGGTCTGTGATTGGCTGCAGTGGTACTGTACGTGCCACCATCACCACTCAGGGCTGTGATTGGCTGCAGTGGTACTGTACGCGCCACCTTAATTCTATAGGTTCAGGCTGAAAACCAACGTGCTAGATCCTTCTGTCCCCGACATCACCTGTCCGGGGGGCCCATATTGATATGGGTGGGTTTGTCGTCTGCTCTGTGCGGGGCCTTTACTCTCTTTAGCTTATTTCCCCCATGGATAATCCTGATAAATAAATGTTGCAGATTGTTTCAGGTGAAATCCGCTGTGGTCTGTTACATTTCCGCGATGGTGCAGAAGTCGGAGCGTCCGTGCAGACTCTTCAGTTCTCACGATGCTGCAGAAGTCGGAGCGTCCATGCAGACTCTTCAGTTCTCACGATGTAGCAGAAGTCGGAGCGTCCGTGCAGACTCTTCAGTTCTCACGATGCTGCAGAAGTCGGAGCGTCCGTGCAGACTCTTCAGTTCTCACGATGTTGCAGAAGTTGGAGCGTCCATGCAGACTCTTCAGTTCTCACGATGTAGCAGAAGTCGGAGCGTCCGTGCAGACTCTTCAGTTCTCACGATGTTGCAGAAGTCGGAGCGTCCATGCAGACTCTTCAGTTCTCATGATGTAGCAGAAGTCGGAGCGTCCGTGCAGACTCTTCAGTTCTCACGATGCTGCAGAAGTCGGAGCGTCCGTGCAGACTCTTCAGTTCTCACGATGTTGCAGAAGTCGGAGCGTCCGTGCAGACTCTTCAGTTCTCACGATGTAGCAGAAGTCGGAGCGTCCGTGCAGACTCTTCAGTTCTCACGATGTTGCAGAAGTCGGAGCGTCCATGCAGACTCTTCAGTTCTCATGATGTAGCAGAAGTCGGAGCGTCCGTGCAGACTCTTCAGTTCTCACGATGTTGCAGAAGTCGGAGCGTCTGTGCAGACTCTTCAGTTCTCATGATGTTGCAGAAGTCGGAGCGTCTGTGCAGACTCTTCAGTTCTCACGATGCTGCAGAAGTCGGAGCATCCGTGCAGACTCTTCAGTTCTCACGATGTTGCAGAAGTCGGAGCGTCCGTGCAGACTCTTCAGTTCTCACGAGCGTCTGTGCCGACTCTTCAGTTCTCATGATGTTGCAGAAGTCGGAGCGTCTGTGCAGACTCTTCAGTTCTCACGATGTTGCAGAAGTCGGAGCGTCCGTGCAGACTCTTCAGTTCTCATGATGTTGCAGATGTTTACAGCGGATTTCACACCTTCTAATTTTAGGCCTCGTTCAGTCGTCAGTTTTTCTGTTTTAAGTGCCTAAAAATTAAAAGATTAAAAATTATAAATTTTTCCGAATTTTCTGCGAATTTGAGCTATTTCCATAAAAAATACAAAACATATTGTCCTAAATTTACCACTAACATAAAGTGGGAGGTGCAGTATGTGTCGGGGTGAGTGCAGCATAATTCTAAACCTGCCATTAATGATTTGTACCATAATTATTTGACCCTTTTGTCGCCTGTCTGACGACATCATGGTCTTGCTGAAAAACCACTGGTGTGGCCTAATACACCGCACGGTGCACCAAAATTTATCACACGATTTATCACACGACATGACCCAGTGTGTTCTGTGTTTTAAGACTGTCTGTTTCTTAGTTCCGATTCGTTATTTCTTTTTTTTTTCTTTTTTGTTTTTGTGGTATTTGCTGATGGTGAAAACCTTCATATTCTGCTAAACTGCTGCAAAATTTCTACAAAATGTTCAGGCTTAGGCTACTTTCACACTTGCGTTTTTTTGCGCAGCGCATCGTGCGCACATGAAACGCATTAAAAAAACGCATGCAAACGCTTATAAACGCTGCAATATTTAGTCGCATCAGTGTGCGCATTACGACCAAAAAACGCAGCGTTTGTATGCGATTTCAAGCGTTTGCATGCGTTTGCATTTTTTCGGCGCATGGGTTGTCTACGTGTCACATTTCTATCAACTCTGTCTTTATCACCTCTATCATCTCTAGCTCTATTATCTGTCTCTATCATCTGTCTCTATCATCTCTATCTCTATCATCTGTCTCTATCATCTCTGTCTCTATCATCTGTCTCTATCATCTCTGTCTCTATCATCTGTCTCTATCATCTGTCTCTATCATCTGTCTCTATAATCTCTGTCTCTATCATCTCTGTCTCTATTATCTCTGTCTCTATCATCTGTCTCTATCATCTCTGTCTCTAACATCTCTGTCTCTAACATCTGTCTCTAACATCTGTCTCTATCATCTCTGTCTCTATCATCTGTCTCTATCATCTCTGTCTCTATCATCTGTCTCTATCATCTCTGTCTCTATCATCTCTGTCTCTATCATCTCTGTCTCTATCATCTCTGTCTCTATCATCTCTGTCTCTATCATCTTTCTATCATCTGTCTCTATCATCTCTGTCTCTATCATCTCTGTCTCTATCATCTGTCTCTATCATCTCTGTCTCTATCATCTGTCTCTATCATCTGTCTCTATCATCTCTGTCTCTATCATCTCTGTCTCTATCAACTTTTTATCTACACTCCTCACAATGTATCTTGTGTAGGGCGTTGTTTAAACAAGTGTTTAGACATTATTTGCACCCATAGACTGCAATGTTATTTTTTGCGCATAGCATGCGCACACGTTTTTTTAAAGCGGTTGGGCGGAAAAAAAATGCAACATGTAGCGTCTAGCGCGTATGGGCGCACACCTGGAAAATGCGCAGCGCACGCCAAACGCAGATGAACGCGTGCAAGCGCTAGACCCTGTGCCCGCCATGTTAAAGATAGGGGAACATTGCGCATGTGTCCGATAGCGCACGATGCGCTGCGCAAAAAAACGCAAGTGTGAAAGTAGCCTTACAGACCTGACGCTTCTCAGTTTACTCTGTGTTTGAGAGACCAAAACTGGCTGTGATACAAGGGGTTATAGGGGAAAAGCTTTGCTCAGTCATATTGGGGTGATCCCACTGCTCCACCAGCCGCTGACTGTGATTGGCTGCAGCGGTCTGATGACTCAATCAGTGCATTATCAGATGTTGTATGATGACTCGCTGCTCAGCGTCACCTAACCACTGCAGCCAATCACTGACTGCAGCTGTCCAGCAGCTGATGGAATGGTTTCATCACTGCTTCCTGCCTCTGCTCAGACCACGGAGCGGCCGGCGCTGGATCCAGGTGCGGTACGTGAGGTTTGTTGCTTTCTTATCTTGCCCCTTGGGCAGTCTTATTTTGCCCCGGCAGCCCCCTTTAATGTTATGGCTGATCTGTGTGGTTCAGGTCAGTAACAGAATTATACCAAGTATCGAAAGATGCAAACAAGATACAAAGAAACGAGCAGGCAGTAAATACACTTCCATAAAAATCAGAAGTCTCTCTGCAGTTTTTTGACCGCTGGGGTGTGTGCAGACTATGTCTTTTTCAGGCGGATTCTGTATGGAAAAAGCTCAGAAAAAGCAAAAAAATGAACCGTGCACAGCAATGTAAGAGCGACATTACCGTGCCCATGTTCAGCCTAATGCCGGTGCTTTTAACCGCTTCAGGGTCCGGACACTGCAGAGCAGTTAGAAGAAGTGGGGTGAAGCCGGTCTCATGGATGAGGCGGAGCGGCGGGGTTCATGGAAGGGATCCCAGTCTTTTCCGTGGCTGCATCAGTTTGCGCTTATTGTAATGTTTTATTGTGTTCAGGGAACCGTAAAAAGCAAAATGTACAAATATTTTCAATTTTTGTATGAGGCCCCGCATCATCGTTGCTTTTTGTTGGGGTCCGGACCTTTTCTTGGTTTGTCTGATGTCGGTGCGCTACAAACAGTGTTAAAAAAAAAGTTTCAGAAGTCGAAGTTTATATCATACCGGCACGAGATCTTATCAAACCAAATAAACGCTCCACTGCTCCATATACACATCCAATATATTCTTAAAGGGGTTGTCTGGTACTTTAATTCTGATGGCCTATCCTTAGGATGGCTCATAAATACCAGATCAGACAGGGTGTCACTTTTTGCACCCCGCCGATGCTGCTTTTTGCCGGATATGCTCAGTTGCGGAGCATCACTGTATAGTGGCCGCTGCCAAGTTCTGGACTTCCACCCCCAATTCAAATGCGCAAGAGTGGATCTGCAGTACCCTGCTACAGCCACTATGCACATGGTGGCGCTATTCTATTTAGCTAAACACACCTGTCACAAGACGGCATTGGGAACAGCTGATTGGCGGTGTGCTGTGAGTTGCACCCTCCCCAGTCTGGTATTGATGACCTATCCTAAGGGTAGGCCAACAATATCAAAGTACCAAACCACCAATTTAAGACAACCCCTTTAAATAGATGCACAATAGTCAGCTGCATCTTTATTAGTCTTTATAAACGAATCATTGTAAAAGTAAAGTTCTGCAGGCTCTGAATGAAGACAAAGATCCAACAAGTTGTGAGGTTTTGCTGTTTCTCTGGACTTTTTGCTCATTTGTGTCCTAAGTGTGAACCTCGAGCCATGTGATAATATTTTAGGAGGAGCACAATGGATGATAAACAATACAAGTGTCACAAATTCCAGATCTTAAAGCTCTTCCTACACGGACATCCCACACACATGCTTCAGAGATCCCAGGAATGAGCCCAGGACAGAGGCACTAAGTGTAATGTAAGGGGCTGTTATTCCCCTAACGTCTGACATGTATTATTCATCCGTGCCGCTGCAGCCACCGCTTGTTCTTATTCCTAGTAAAGTGCCTGTCCCATAAACAACATTTATTACCCAGCTACACAGTCATAGACGTCTGATTGCTGGGACCCCACTAGCCCTGAGAACGGAGGGTCCCAGATTTCCCATTGCAGTGAATGTCATTTGATGCAATCCTATTAGGCTCTGCACAATTGTCCGGTAATCATTTCCATTTTTGGATCCGTTTTGGGATTACAGAAACGTAATTAAAATGTACCGGACCCATTCATTTGTATGGGAACGGCAGTGTCCGTTTGCGACCAGTTTTTTAGCTGGATTAAAAAAACGTAGTCTGCAGAATTTTTTTTTTGTCCGGTCGAAAAAAAAAAGATCACAACTGGATTCAGTCTATGGGTATGTGCACACATTGAGTATTGGCAGGAAAAACACTATAAAATATATTTTTTTTTATGTGTTTGTTTCCCATTTATTTGAAGGGATGGAAAATATTGCAAACAGGACCAAAGAGTTGACATGCTGCTTGTTATCATTTATATAAGGATTAAACCCCTTGCATACCTCAATAAGTGGTTTAATTAGTGTTTTGGGGGTGACAGACTCCCTTTAAAGTCAATCTGTCAGAAGGATTTTGCGCTCATCTTATTTACAGTATATTGAAAACACAGAAAAGCATAATAAAACCAACGTATAAAAATACTCTGTTGTAAAAAAATAATAGTAAACAATAAGCTGTTATGATTTTGTAGCTGAGGAGTGCAGGTAAAAAAGGCAATACACCAGAGCAGTTGGAATCTATGAGATTGCAGTACCCTGACTAACCACCGCAACTAGAGGCAGCCGTGGAGCGTTCCTACGTTGGTCCTAGACGCCTCGTCACAGCCTGAGAAACTAACTATACCTAAAGATAGAAAGAGGAAAGCTATCTGCCCCGGAGCAGATCCCCAAAGAACATAGAAAGCCCCCAAACATGTAATGGCGGTTAGACAAGAAGAAATACAGACACAGACAGAAAATAGTATGAGCAAACGTTGGGGCCCAAACTATCTAAATAGAAAAGGATAGGAAGGGCACTTATTGCAATCCCAAAAAACCCTGAAAAGCACCAACTCTACTAATTTCAAAAACACCTGAGATCACACGACCTCTACCACCTAAATTAGTTCTCTGGTGTAACAAAATCAAAACAGCAGCCACTGAAAAAACTGGAAAAAGCAAAAGTACAAAACATCAGTGGCTGAACTAAACTGAGAGGGCAAAAGCCCCCGGAGGGGACCCAGAAGGCCCCCACAGAAGTGCAGGACAAAATGCAAAAATCAAGCACAAAAACAAAAAGAAGAAAATGTCTTATCTGTTAGCAGGAGATGCAGACACGACACAGCAGGCTACAAAGGAAACAGGAATCAAGGATTGAGACCAGAACAATTGATCACCGGCAACCCTGATGGGAAGGCGACTCCCTTATATAAGACCAGTCAGTAACACCTGATTCCCAATCCTCACAATCTTCACTGGACAGTCCAGTACCGCTTGTAACCACCAGAGGGAGTCTCTGCTCAGAACTCATCTCAAGTCCATTCACAACAGTACCCCCCCCTTGAGGAGAGGTCACCGAACCCTCATTTGAGCAACCAGGTCGGTCAGGATGAGTTCTATGATACGCACGGATGAGTCGCCTAGCATGGATGTCTGAAGCAAACACCAAAGAATTGTCTTCCTGACCATAACCTCTCCACTTAACCAAATACTGGAGTTTCCATCTAGAAAAACGAGAATTCAATATTTTCTCAACCACAAACTCCATATTGCCCTCAACCAGAACAGGGTCAGGAGGCAAAGCAGTAGGAACCACTGGCTCAACAAACCTCTTTAACAAGGACTTGTGGAACACGTTATGGATCTTAAATGTCCCTGGAAGAAGCAAACGAAAAGAAACAGGATTAATAATCTCCATGATCTTATAAGGTCCAATGAACCTAGGCTTAAATTTAGGAGATGCTACTCTCATAGGAATATTCTTTGAGGACAACCAGACCAAGTCCCCCACTTTAAACCGAGGACCATCAGTCCTATGCCGGTTAGCAAACCGCTGGGCCCTCTCCTGAGAGAGGGACAACCTCTCCACTACCTGGTCCCAAATCAGTTGCATACGCTCCACAACAGAGTCAACACCTGGACAGACAGAAGCCTCCATCTGTCCTGAAGAAAATCGAGGGTGAAATCCAGAATTACAGAAAAACGGAGACATCAAAGTAGCAGTGCTAGCCCTATTATTAAGAGCAAACTCAGCCAAAGGCAAAAAAGAGACCCAGTCATCCTGATCAGCAGACACAAAGCATCTTAGATAAGTCTCCAATGTCTAGTTTGTTCTCTCAGTTTGACCATTGGTCTGAGGATGAAATGCCGAGGAGAAAGACAATTGAACACCCAGTTTAGAACAAAAAGTCCTCCAAAATCTGGAAACAAACTGGACTCCTCTGTCAGACACAATGTTCTCAGGAATGCCGTGTAAACGAACCACGTGCTGAAGGAACAACGGCACCAATTCAGAGGAGGAAGGCAACTTAGGTAATGGCACAAGATGTATCATCTTGGAAAACCTATCACAAATTACCCAGATGGTGGTCATTCTCTGAGAAACAGGAAGGTTGGAAATGAAATCCATAGAGATATGGGTCCATGGTCTCTTGGGCACAGGCAATGGCATCAACAAACCACTAGAGCGAGAGCAAGGCTTGGAGCGAGAGCAAGTCCCGCATGACTGCACAAATTCCCTGACATCACGAGACAAGGTAGGCCACCAAAAGGACCGACTAACCAAGTCTCTGGTACCAAAAATTCCGGGATGCCCAGCCAACGCGGAACAATGAATCTCAGACATCACACTCTTTTTCCACTGGTCCGGGACAAACAATTTTCCAACAGGGCAGCACTCGGGCCTATCCTCCTGACACCCCTCCAGAGCAAGTCTCAAATTGGGCGAGATGGCGGAAAGAACTACACCCTCTTTCAAAATAACAGAAGGATCAGATAACTCAGGAGAGTCCGCAAGGAAACTCCTCGAGAGGGCATCCGCCTTAACATTCTTAGTGCCAGGAAGAAAGGAAACCACAAAATTAAAACGTGTGAAAAACAAGGCCCACCTGGCCTGTCTAGGATTGAGTCGCTTGGCAGATTCCAGATAGACCAGATTCTTATGGTCCGTAAGGACCACCACATGATGTTTGGCTCCCTCCAGCCAATGTCTCCACTCTTCAAAAGCCCACTTCATGGCCAATAACTCCCGATTACCCACGTCATAATTACGTTCAGTAGGAGAAAATTTTCGAGAGAAAAAGGCACAAGGGTTACTTTTAGAGGTCTCTGGATCTTTTTGGGACAAAACGGCACCTGCCCCAATTTCAGAGGCATCAACCTCCACCTGAAATGGCAGAGAAACATCAGGCTGCCGTAGAACAGGAGCAGAAGTGAATCTCTGCTTAAGTTCCTGAAATGCAGAGACTGCCTCAGGAGGCCAATTCACCACATCAGAACCCTTTCTGGTCAAATCAGTTAATGGTTTAACAATAACCGAGAAATTACCAATAAATTTATGATAAAAATTGGCAAAACCCAAAAATCTCTGAAGAGCCTTTAATGAAGTAGGTTGGACCCAATCACAGATGGCCTGAACCTTGACCGGGTCCATTTCAATAACAGATGGGACAAAATGAATCCCAGAAATGAGATCCTCTGTACGCCAAAAAGACACTTTGATCCCTTCACATACAGAGCATTCTCTCTCAAAATCTGGAATACAGTTCGAACATGTTTCACATGAGAGTCCCAGTCATTAGAAAAAATCAAGATATCATCCAAATAAACAATCAGAAATTTGTCCACAAAATCCCTGAAAATGTCATTCATGAAGGACTGGAAGACGGAAGGAGCATTAGTGAGCCCAAAGGGCATCACCAGGTACTCAAAATGCCCTTCAGGGGTATTGAATGCCGTCTTCCATTCATCCCCGTGCTTAATGCGAATAAGGTTATACGCCCCCCTGAGGTCAAGCTTGGTAAACCAAGTAGCGTTTTTCACCCTGGAAAACAGGTCAGAAATCAAGGGTAACGGGTATTGATATTTCACAGTAATATTGTTCAAGAGACGATAATCAATACACGGCCTTAATGAACCATCCTTTTTGGCCACAAAGAAAAAGCCGGCACCTAAGGGTGAAGAGGATGGTCTGATATGACCCTTCTCCAATGATTCCTTGATATAAGACCGCATAGCGTCATGTTCAGGTACAGACAAGTTAAAAAGGCGACCTTTAGGGAATTTACTACCCAGCACTAATTCAATAGCGCTGTAATAGCTCCTATGGGGAGGCAAGGATGCAGATTTACTTTCGCTAAACACATCAGAAAAATCAATCAAAAAGTCAGGAACATCCTGAGCCTGGGGGGAGGCAGAAAAAACAGGAGTGTTGGTATTAACACATTGGCAGCCCCAACTGGTTACAGACACAGATTTCCAATCCAAAACAGGATTATGAGACTGTAACCAAGGAAAACCCAGCACGATAATGTCATGCAGATTATACAGAACCAAAAATTTGCAGCACTCCTGGTGATCAGGTTCAACCCTCATTATCACCTGAGTAGAAAACTGGGGTTTATTCTCAGCCAAAGGGGTAGAATCGATCCCCAGTAGGGGAATAGACTTCTGTAGGGGTATCAAGGGAAATCCACAACGTTTAGCAAAATCATAATCCATCAGGTTAATAGCTGCTCCAGAATCAACGAAAGCCTGAGCAGAAAATGAGGACAGAGAGCATATCAGAGTGACAGTTAATAAAAACTTAGTCTGAACACTACCCAAGACAACTGAGCGTGCAAAACGTCTTCCCCGCTTAGGGCAGACTGAAATAGCATGAGAGGCATCACCACAGTAGAAACATAACCCATTGCGCTTTCGAAACTCATGACGCTGTGCCCCAGAAACCACTCTATCACACTGCATGGATTCAGAAGCAGGTTCACAAGGCAACACTATTCCACGCATACTTCTCCGCTCACGCAAACGTCTGTCAATTTGAATCGCTAATGACATAGAATCATTGAGACCAGAGGGGATAGGGAATCCCACCATAACATCCTTTACATTATCTGACAGACCCTTCCGAAAAAGGGCTGCCAAAGCGTCATCATTCCATTTGGTCAGGACTGCCCACCTGCGGAATCTCTGACAGTATAACTCAGCGTCATCAAGCCCCTGATTTAATGCCAACAAGGCTTTTTCAGCTTGATCAGTGACATTAGGCTCATCGTACAATAACCCCAAGGCCTGAAAAAATGCATCAACATCACTCAAAACAGGATTCCCAGGTGTCAGGGAAAAAGCCCAATCCTGAGGATCGCCGCGCAGGAGAGAGATGACAATTTGAACCTGCTGCGCTGCGTTCCCTGAGGACTTAGATTTTAAGGCAAAAAACAATTTACAATTATTTTTGAAATTCAGAAACTTGGCTCGATCCCCAAAAACAAATCTGGCATGGGAATCCTAGGTTCCACAACAGGCAACCTAGCAAGATAGGTAGCAATACTCCGAACCTCAGTGGCAAGCTGATCCACACGGCCAGACAACTGTGCAAACTCCATTGAGAGAAAAAATCCTCCCCAGCACCCAGAGATACAGAGGGAAAAAAAAAAATGCAACAAACAGAAAAATATCTCTGACAACTCTGACAACCTTTTTTTTTTTTTTTTTTTCTTTCACAATATTTTTCCCTTCTGTGAGTACCATATAATTTTCAGTTTAGGCCGGTGATACTGTTATGATTTGGTAGCTGAGGAGTGCAGGTAAAAAAGGCAATACACCAGAGCACTTGGAATCTATGAGATTGCAGTACCCTGACTAACCACCACAACTAGAGGCAGCCGTGGAGCGTTCCTACGTTGGTCCTAGACGCCTCGTCACAGCCTGAGAAACTAACTATACCTAAAGATAGAAAGAGGAAAGCTATCTGCCCCGGAGCAGATCCCCAAAGAACATAGAAAGCCCCCAAACATGTAATGGCGGTTAGACAAGAAGAAATACTGACACAGACAGAAAATAGTATGAGCAAACGTTGGGGCCCAAACTATCTAAATAGAAAGGATAGGAAGGGCACTTACTGCAATCCCAAAAAACCCTGAAAAGCACCAACTCTACTAATTTCAAAAACACCTGAGATCACACGACCTCTACCACCTAAATTAGTTCTCTGGTGTAACAAAATCAAAACAGCAGCCACTGAAAAAACTGGAAAAAGCAAAAGTACAAAACATCAGTGGCTGAACTAAACTGAGAGGGCAAAAGCCCCCGGAGGGGACCCAGAAGGCCCCCACAGAAGTGCAGGACAAAATGCAAAAATCAAGCACAAAAACAAAAAGAAGAAAATGTCTTATCTGTTAGCAGGAGATGCAGACACGACACAGCAGGCTACAAAGGAAACAGGAATCAAGGATTGAGACCAGAACAATTGATCACCGGCAACCCTGATGGGAAGGCGACTCCCTTATATAAGACCAGTCAGTAACACCTGATTCCCAATCCTCACAATCTTCACTGGACAGTCCAGTACCGCTTGTAACCACCAGAGGGAGTCTCTGCTCAGAACTATTCTCAAGTCCATTCACAACATAAGCGCTAATAAAAAGATGAAAAAACAGGGGATTTGGTTGATACAATTTTTTTTGCAAAAAATGTATCTTAAGCCGCTCTACCAAACATCAAGGTATACCCTTATCAGAGCAGTCCCTGACTAATGTATTTAATTTACAATATATGCACATTAGGCTCTTACTAGGACAAGTCCAGTAATATCTCCGCACGGCCGGTCGGTTTTAGACCAGCTCTAGAACCTGTGTGCCAAATTTGAGGTAGATTGGTCCAGTGTTTTAACCATAAATTAATCTTTTCTTTTGTATTCTGTTTGTTTGTGAATTTTTCAATGATGGCAGGTCCTAGGGAGCTGAAACCTGGTGTAAAGCCTTCTGAATTGCCTGATTTACTTATGTGCCAAATGTGGTGCCAATTGGTATATTCGTTTGGCCGTAAGTTATTATTCGCTTTCGTGTTCCGTTTTTTGGCCATTATCTCGAGAACACTTTGTCTTCTCTATGTTGGCGATTATCTTGAGAATGATAGGTTCTAGAGAGCTGAACTCCAGTGTAAAGCGTTAGAAAGCGCGTGAATTACCTGTATACCAAATGTGGTGCAGACTGGCCCCGTGGTTTGGCCGTGAATTAATATTTACTTTCATATTCTGTTTTTTAGGGGCAAATCTCTAGAGAAAAAGTGGGTCCTAGAAAGCTGTAACCCAGTTCAAAATCTTATGAATTGCCTGACTTACCTACATGAAAAATTTGGGTCATTAGTTTTGACCTAAATTAATATTTGTGTTCTGTTTTTTTGGTGAATATGTTGAGAACGGTAAGCCTGGGAGAGCTAAAACCAAATTTAAAACCTTCCAAAATTATTTACCGGAGTTACCGATATGCCAAATTTGGGGCAGATAAGTCTAGTTGTTTGGCCGTAAATTAATATTTTCGTTAATTTTTCTTTTTTATTGGCAAATATCTCAAAAAAGGTAAGTCAGAGAGAGCTGAAACCTAGGGGAAAACCTTCCAAAGTGCCTGATTTGCCTATGTGCCAAATTTGGTGCAGATTGGTCTCAAGAATGGAGGGTCCTACAGAGCTAAAGCCTTTGGAAGAGCCTGATTTATCTATATGTCACATTTGGTGTGGATTGGTGTATTTGTTTGGCCGTACATAAAATCAGACATCGGACAACAGAGATCAGAAATTCCGTTTTATACACACATGGACAAAATAGTTGGTATCTTCTGTTAAAGTAAGAAAACACCACAATGGTCACTGAAATAACTTGAAACTGACAAAAGTAATTTTCTGTTTAAAATGACTGAATATCAACTAATGAGACTCAGACCTTGTTTTTGAAGTGTGGTTCAACAGAAAAATTATAGAAAAAAAACAAACTAATAAAAATGGTCTGGTCTAAAATTATGGTAGCACTAGCAAAAAAATTTAAAATAATTTGACCGTAGAGTCGTTTGACGCTAAGGTGTGTCCTTTAATAAGCATCACCGGTGTTTTACACACTTGTAGTCAGTGAGTCTGCCTATTTAGAGGGTGAAAAGTAGTCACTGTGCTGTTTGGTATCATGGTGTTCACCACACTGAACAGGGACCAGAGGAAGCGAAGCGTTGTCTCAGGAGATTAGAAAGAAAATTATAGACAAACATGTTACAGGTAAAAGTTATAAGACCATCTCCAGGCAGCTTGATGTTCCTGATTCTACTGTAATGCCTTGGTTTGGGGATTAGATGCACATTACGCTCTTACTAAGACAAGTTCAGCAATATCTCCACATGTCCAGTCTGTTTTAGACCAGCTCTAGAACCTGTGTGCCAAATTTGGGGTAGATTAAAATAAAAAAACAACCATATTCCTCACCTGTCAGTCGTTCTGTCCAATGCCGTAATCCATGTCTGGGTATAAATAGTTTTCAACTTGGACGATGCCAAGATGCAACCGTCCAAGCTGAGAACCACTGGTGAATGAGCGGCTGTGAGCGCAGCGTCAGTGAGCAGCGGTGACATCATAGAGGTTACCTCCGGTCACTGAGGCTGCGTTCCCAGCCGGATTTTTGATCTGCAATGAACTCACTGACCTGAACTGCGGTGAACTCAGTGACTTTTTCCCACGGGTGCTGAGTTATTAATATCAAGTTATTTCCATGATGATTATGGGTGTTTCATACTATACCAGATGGGTATGTATGTACTGAAGGTTATTTAATTATGGCTGTAATTTCAGGAGAGTTTGCAGCAAAATATGGATGCAGAAAGCTGCAACCTTCCCCCTCCATAACATCTTATAAACACTAACTGTCATCTCCTATCTCAGGAATGTAAAAATCTTCACTGAATACAGGTTTTACCCATAAATTGAGACTGAAAGTAATTGTACTATAGATATAATAAAAGTTATAGCGATGGTTACTTTTTAAGTTTATTTCTGACATATTCCACAGTGTGGTATAGACACTGTCATTACTCCTGGCACCATTCAGCAATCTGGATGTGTATGATGCCTTGAAAAATAACAAAGCACCGAAAAAAACTCTACGAAAAATGTATATACAAAAAGGTATAACTTTATTAAACATATAAAAATAGTAAAAACGGGGAAACCAGACACACAATACAAAAAGGTGGAGAAACCTGGAGTGAGGTGAGTAACAATAAGCATGTATGTAATATAAGAAACTACAAAAAAAACTAGTAACAACCCAAGCTAATCCAAATGAGAAAAATTGCAGCACAAAGAAAAAACCCTGGAGGTGCCTTGTGTATGATGACAAAGGTTCATATGTAAAGGAACCCAGCACAAAAAGAAAGCTGCGGTGCATATAAATCTATCACAAGGGGGTAACTTCAACGCTGAAGGTTATAACCAGCACAGAAGGCTAGAGGAGGCAAAAAACTCCAATATGTGAGCACACATCATGAGGAAAAGCAGGAAAAAATAATCAAATATATATGTATAATAAAGTAACATATAACATGCTGAAAAGTACTACCAGTACATAGTTACCTCACACACCAGGCGTCCACCACACCCGACGCGCGTTTCGCATGGAAATGCTTCGTCCAGGGGTGGATAGACGCTGGTTTAGTGACTTTTTATATGATGATTGGCCAATCACAGAGACAAGCTGAGCAGGTCTCAACGCATGCGCAAGGGGTAATATCCGGTAACCCTGTTGTCATAGTAACCCCACAGTAAAAAAGCGTCTAGGATATGTAACAAAGAAAATAATAAATCACAAGAGACAATGCCTTGCATATATGTCACAGACAATATCTATGCACGTAAAGATAAAGAACAGGCAGTGCAAATGTCCATACATTATCGCTGCAGTAATCTCCGTGAGTGCAATCCAGGGAGTTTCTTAGAGAAGCTGATCATGTGACGGTCCTAGTAACGCCCACTGATGTCGTCATGATAGCGATATCCAATAGGAGCGGAGCTAGTGATGATGTCACCAATCCCATCATGCACCGAGAATAATCATGGCAACAGTTACCAAAACAAATCACAGCAGGGCTCATCATCTGGCGAAATAGTAACGTCCACACAGACATCGCAACCGCCGAGGCCCACAGCGCAACACAGAGTCCACCACACATTGGAGCAGCATCATAGCAGGGGTCATCATGACATCAGGTAAGACACATATTCGTGATCAGATCACTGAAGTTTCCGTTGTCATGAATGGAACAGATGTATCTAAATAGAAACTCAAAAGGGACTACACAGATGGTTAATGATAAAGCAGAGAGCAGCAATAGAATAACAGATGCATAAATAGTGCCCGCATATAGCAGGGAATACACATGCAGACTTGTTGGAATGGCTTAATCTCAGGGATTGGCATATATAGAGGTCAGCAAATGTGCCCAAAGTAACACTGATGGAGGGAATTCTAAAAAGTGGACATATTGCTACATGCTCGGACATACTTATTAACAATTAAATAACCAGTGTAAAAAAACCCACAATAAGAGTCCAAAGATAGAGCCGACCAAAAAACAGCGGATGGAGCACAAAAGACCAAGTTATCTGAAAAAAGAAAAATAACATAAAAACATAATTAAAACCAACAACTAAAAAGAAACAGCTCAGAATGGCTCATCTAAAAAGACAATATAAACAAATGAATATACATAGGTAAAACGACACCAAAAGATGCACACTATCCCAAGAAAGGTTTATAGCTGTTATAATCATTAAGACCCACTGGCGATAGAGTGTTGAGAGTGTAGATCCATTTGGTTTCCTTTTGGGCCAAAACTTGTTTCCAATTCCCTCCACGTGGGCCAATAAAAACCCTATCAATGCCCTTAAATCGTAAAGCGGAAGGATCACTGTTGTGTGCCAACCGAAAATGACGTGGTATTGGTTTTAAGGAATTTAGATCTTCCGCCTCTCTTGCTTCTTCTATGTCACGTATATGTTCCCTGACACGCCTCCTAAATTCCCTTGTGGTCATACCCACATATATATATCCACAGGGACAGGTTGCATGGTAAATCACCGCCTTGGTTGTACAGTTGATATTGTACGTAATCTTGTATGTTTTACTATGATCAGAATTGCTAAATTCCTTAGCTGCATCTATATTTTTACATGCGACACATTTGCCACATGGCGAGCAGCCCCAAGGTGGGCCCTTTGAGCCAAAAAGGTATTTTGATTGATTACCTTTATGATGGCTATGGACTAAATGGTCCCGTAAGTTACGCGCTCTTCTATAAGAGACCATTGGGTGATTGCCCACATAATTAGCCAGGGTTTTGTCCAGAAGCAGGACTGACCAATGTCTTTTCAAGATATCATAAATCTCATCACTACGTGAATTGAAACTGAGGATACATCGTACTTTAGAGTCCGTGGTCATATGATTAGCAGGCTTGTTTTTTAGTAAATCGCTGCGATTGCTAGAGACAGCTCTTGAGTATGCCCTACAGATGGAACCCTGACCATATCCTCGTTCTTTAAATCTAGTGCAGAGGTCACCAGCCTGTTTATCAAAAAAGGCATCGTTTGAACAAATCCTTCTAGCCCTAAGATATTGTCCAGTCGGGATGTTAGTTATTAGATGTTTAGGATGTTGTGATGTGGCATGTAACAGAGTGTTCGCTGCCGTACTTTTACGAAATAAATCGGTTTGAACATTGCCACTACTATCCACCAGAATGGATATATCTAAAAAGTCCATTTGTTGCCGTCCATGTTTGTATGTCAATTTAATGTTGGCATTGTTGTCATTGAGATGCTTAAAGAACATATTGAGATCGCTCTCAGAGCCTTGCCATATCATCAAAACATCATCGATGTAGCACCACCAGGCTACTACACCGACGCTGAAGGGGGTAGGATCAGTCATAAAGATGCCCCTCTCCCACAGCCCCAGGAAAAGGTTGGCGTATGAGGGCGCACAAGACGCCCCCATCGCAGTTCCCTGGAGCTGTAGGTAGAGGGTATCCCTGAAATAGAAAAAATTGTGTGTCAAAACAAATTGTAATGATCTGATGATAAAGTCACAAAAATCATGATCCATACCACTCTCCATAAGAAAAAACTTACTGGCCTCTATCCCATCTCCATGCCTAATTGATGTATAAAGTGACTCAACGTCACACGTAACTTGAAAAATAACATACAAAACTTCATGCAGACGTTTCCCTTCACTGAAATTTACCTTCTGGTAAACCCCAAATCTGCAGGCTATAAGGGCTCATACTCACTGGCTGGAAAAAAATCGGTCGGTTTTCTGGACGGAAAAAACGGTACAATTGTAGTAAAAAGGCATGCGATTTGCATGCGATTTTAAATCGCACCATGCGTTTTCCATCAGTTTTCCATCTGTATGCAATGCGATTTTAACATGAAGTTTTACATAGAGCAGTTATCTCTATGTAAAAAGTCATGTAAAAATCACATTGTAAAAAAAAATGTACACAAAAAGCAAATAATTATATATATACATATATAATATATATATATATATATATAGGTCATACATTTCTACATAGTATAACAGCCGCTAATTCATCCCCGGCTATACTGTAAAATCACACTGACAGCTTTAATAAAGAATAGAAACAATACATATACACACATAGAATACATATATATATATATATATATATGTCATTGTGACATATATATATACATATATTTATAGTTCATACACTTCTACATACTGTAATAGCCGCTAATTCAATTGCCGGCTTTTGTGAAATCACAGAAGCCGACATGAAATGATACATTGTTTACATACAGTTAACCATGTCATTTCATGTATTTTGATATATGGTTTTAACTTACAATTACATAAGTGTATGTGTGCAAAATTTCAGACATGTAGGGGTTAATTAAAGGTGTAAATTCGTTGAAAAAAAATGCGTGGGCTCCTGCTGTATTTTCTCCACCAGACAGACAAAGCAAGCGAGTGGGGGCAAATAATAATAGCCTAGGGAGGGAACATTTTTTTTGTGCCCCCCCTGGCTACTAACATCTGCCCCCAGACACCCCAGAAAGGGCAAATCTCTAATTAGATTCGCCCTTTCTGGCACTTTGCCCATCTGTTCCCATTGCCCTGTAGCGGTGGCGAATGGGTTAATAAGGGGTTAAAGCCACCTTGCAATTGAAAGGTCACTTTAAGCCAGGTTAATAATTGAGAGCTGTCAATTAGACAACTATCAATTATTAATCCTATTGAAGGAAATAAAAAAAACACACACACTTTAAGAATAAATAATTTTAATGAAATAAAAACACATTTTTTTGACCATCTTTTATTTAACTCTTAATCCCTGCGAAGCCCTTGATCTCCTATAATAAAGAAAAAATAATAAAACAACATTATTCTTACCTATCTGGCGATATGTCACGTCCCACGCTGTAATCCTTCACAAAGGGTTAACTAGCTTTCAGCTAAGCAGCGCAAGTAATTCTGCCTGCTCAGCTGAAAGCTCCTGAATGAATGAGCTTATCTCCAGCCGACAGGAGAGGATGTGATTACTGTGGGAAGCTTAATTGATTGCGTCCCACTTTCACTTTAGGTCAGGTCACTGAAGTGAAAGTGGCAATAAATCAATTAAGCTCCACTCATTAATCACTTCCTCTCCTTTCGCCGGGAGAGGAAGTTATTCATTTGGGGGGTAACAGCTCAGCAGGCAGCATTAGCTCCCTGCTAGCTTTAACCTGTTAACCCTTTCTGATGGATTACAGCGTGGGACCTGACTGTGCATCGGATTGGTAAGAATAATTTTGCTTTTTTATTTTATTTTTATTACAGGAAATGGTTTTAGCAGGAAAATAAAAGATGGTCAAAAACTGATTATTTCATTAAACTTCTTTTTTATTAAAGTGTGTGTGTTTGATTTTTCTTTCATACAATAGGATTAATAATTGATAGTTGTCTAATTGACAGCTCTCAATTATTAACCTGGCTTAAAGTCACCTTTCAATTGCAAGGTGGCTTTAACCCCTTATTAACCCATTCGCCACCGCTACAGGGCAATGGGAATAGACGGGCAAAGTGCCAGAAAGGGCGAATCTAATTAGAGATTTGCCCTTTCTGGGGTGTCTGGGGGCAGATGTTAGTAGCCGGGGGGGCACAAAAAAAATGTTCCCTCCCTAGGCTATTATTATCTGCCCCCACTCGCTTGCTTTGTCTGTCTGGTGGAGAAAATACAGCGGGAGCCCACGCATTTTTTTTCAACGAATTTACACCTTTAATTAACCCCTACATGTCTGAAATTTTGCACACATACACTTATGTAATTGTAAGTTAAAACCATATATCAAACTACAAGAAATGACATGGTTAACTGTGTGTAAACAATGTATCATTTCATGTCGGCTTCTGTAATTTCACAAAAGCTGGCAATTGAATTAGCGGCTATTATACTATGTAGAAGTGTATGAACTATAAATATATATATATATATATATATTGTGTGTTACAATGACATGTATATATATATATGTATTCTATGTGTATGTATCTAGTGTTTTGTGAGCTGTCAGTGTGATTTTACAGTAGCCGGGGATGAATTGCCGGCTTTTCAAAGGAGACTGGTGCGTATAAATCGGACAGCACTTGCATGGTGCGAGTGCTGTGCGATGATTTCTCGCACCCATTGACTTGCATTGGCGATTATCATGCCAAAATCGCATCAAATCGCAGCATGCTGCGATTTTTTTTTCTCACACCAATTTCTGATGAGAAAAAAATCGCTAATGAGAACTCACCTATTAAATAACATTGGTCAGATTTGAATCCGATTTTTTTTTGGCTGAATATCATCCGTTTTCGGCGCCAGTGAGTATGAGCCCTAATAGCGCTATTACTGGTGACAGGTTCCATTTAACTCCCAGGATCCCAGCGATGCAAGTGAGAAGCACTGAGCCCCCGATCACACATGCAGACATGTACATAAGGGCGCAGTCAGACTGTGAGGATGGCATTGCAATGCCCGGACTGGCCATCGGTTAGTCTCACCTGAGCGTGACAGCATTTATTTCTATGCAGCTTTCACGCTCAGGTCAGGAGAGCCGACGGCCAGTCTGAGGCTTGTGATGCGATCCTCATGTGAGTAATGTGGCAGTCTGACTGCTCCTTTATGTACTTTATTTAAAAAAATATGAAATATTAGGCCAGTATTGCTGGTTTTGTTCATCTTGCCTCATAAAAAAGTGCAATAAAAACTGATCAAAAAACTACCGTCTTTATCTGTATCTCAAAATAGTACCAATAACACCATGAAAACCGCAGCTCGTAACACAAATAACAAACCCTCATAACGCTCTGCACTCAGGATGAAAAATAGGGCAACTCCCCCACGGGCAAAAAAAATATTTTATTATGAAAAAGTTATAATAATGCAAAAATGATATAAACTGGATATCACTGTAATTGTATCGACCCGCAAAATAGATTTTTCATGTAAATTATACTGCATAGTGAACTCCAGTAAAAAAATAAAAAAAACACTTACCGTAGTTTTTTTTTCATGCCGCCTATCAATAAATTAATTAAAAAGTGATCAAAAAGCCATATGTAACCAATTATGATAGCAATAAATAATACAGCTTGACCTGCAAAAAAATAAATAAATGTATAATTCCATCTGCAGAAAAATGAGAAAAAGTTATGGACATCATATGGGTATCAAACTATGGTGATTTTTTTTAAAGAGGTTTTTTTTTTCCAAAAATAAAAATTAACTATAAATTTGTTATTTCTGTGATTGTATCAACCCGCGTAATAAAGATTGTATGTAAATTATATTTAACACTATTTAAAAAAATACATTTATTGTAATTAATTTTGACTCCCAAACGGTCTAATAAAAAGTGATAAAAAAATTGCATGTACCAATAAAAATTACAGTTTGTCACCCAAAAAATAAACCCTTCTTATCGCTCAGCTGAATACAGCGACGAAACAGGTGATTTTTTTTTCAGTGTGTATCTATTGGGCAAAATAATAAAACACAAATAAAACCATAGACATTTGCCATTGCCACAATACAGGATAAATGTGACACAGCACGGAGGCTCAGTGGTTAGCACTGTATGGTGGCTCAGTGGTTATCACTGTATGGTGGCTCAGTGGTTAGCACTGTATGGTGGCTCACTGGTTAGCACTGTATGGTGACTCAGTAGTTAGCACTGTATGGTGGCTCAGTGGTTAGCACTGTATGGTGGCTCAGTGGTTAGCACTGTATGGTGGCTCACTGGTTAGCACTGTATGGTGGCTCAGTGGTTAGCACTGTATGGTGGCTCAGTGGTTAGCACTGTATGGTGGCTCAGTGGTTAGCACTGTATGGTGGCTCAGTGGTTAGCACTGTATGGTGGCTCACTGGTTAGCACTGTATGGTGGCTCACTGGTTAGCACTGTATGGTGGCTCAGTGGTTAGCACTGTATGGTGGCTCAGTGGTTAGCACTGTATGGTTTGCTCGCTGGTTAGAACTGCAGCTTTGCAGTGCAAAGTAGAAAGCCATATTTGAAAACAAACCATAAGAAGTCCCGTTTTCAAAAAGCCATATAGAGGACAAAGATACCATGTGGAAGAAGGTGCTCGGGTCAGATGAGACCAGAGGAGAACTTTTTGGGCTAAATGCAAAACATTACGTATGGTGGAAAACTAACCCTGCACGTCACCCTGAAAACACCATCCCCACTGTCACACATGGTGGTGGCAGCATCATGATATGGGGAGGCTTTTCTTCAGCAGGGGCAGGGAAACAGGTCAGAGTTCATGGGACTGGATGGAGCTAAATACAGGGCAATCCTGGAGGAAAACTGTTAGAGGCTGCATAAGACTTGATACTGGGGCACAGGTTCACCTTCCAGCAGGACAACGACCCTGATCATCCTGCCAGGGCTACAATGGAGGGTTTAGATCAGAGCATATTCATGGGTGTGAACGGCCCAGGCACTTTGTAGATTTTGGGGCTTTGTTTTTATTAGTATTTTCTTCAGGCACCTTTTTATTTTGCAAAATTCTTAAGGGTATGTTTCCACCTTCAGGAAACAGTCCGGAATTGCTGCGTGTTTGACTCTGTGCGTTGGCGCAGCGTCAAACACGCAGCGTCCAGATGTTACAGCATAGTGGAGGGGATTTCAAGAAATCCCGTCTCCACTATGCTGCAAAACACGCAGGCGGCAGACCTGCGTTTCCGGACATGTGGCGCGTCTTTTTAGACCGCAGCATGTCCTATTCTCTTTCGGCGACGCTGCGTCGCCGCAAGGGAAATAACACAGGGCTATGTAGCCTGCTGTCATTCCGGATGTGTTCCGGAGGTGTTCCATGAACACATCCGGAATGAGCGCGCGTACAGTAGGGGGCGGGGCTTTGGGCGGAGCGGACTTTCCGCTCCGTCCAAAGCGCTGTGTTTCCTGATCGTGGAACCACAGCCTAAGGATTCAAAACACGAAAAAGAAAAAAAAATAACCCAAACAGATCCTGTTTTGGAAACTGAAGTCCTCTGGGAATCTTATTAGAGATGTAGTAAGCATTTTGGTGATTTTAGTGATTTAAAGTATTAGGCAATGAAATTTAAAGCTCGAATTGATGTAAGGGCAGAGGCCACTGATTCCAGTGACAAGTCACTTATAGGGCTGCTCGGTGTATTTTTGATAACATCCCTATTTATATGCTGCAGATCTACTGGATGCTGAGCTCTGTATAACCCCGCCCACACCACTGATTGGCTGCTTTCTATGTACACTGTGCATAGGCAGAAAGCTGTCAATGGTGGGGGTGGGGTTATACAAAGCTAATGAATATAGAGGACTACATGACAGAAGATTTGCTAATTACAAATGGCTGGAATCAGAGTCTCTGCCCTACATTATGATGTTCTCAGATTACGCTGACCACTCATTACCACTCATAAAAATAAGAAAAAAAAAAATAATATATTTTTAAAGCAAATCTGAGTGGTAAAAAGAGATAAATAACCTTACCACTAGATACAGCCTTTATCACAAGTACGGTACTACCCTATGCGGTACACGGCACACGGGAGGGCGCAGAAGGGAACAAGTGACATTTTGCTTACATCTTTCTGGAATGGTGTGCGAGCAGCACGTGGCATATGAAGAACCCCCGAGGAGCCAAAGCAGCAGAAACCTCCCATAATGTGCCCCATTTCGGGAACAGAGGCTGCAGTGAGCAAGTTTGACTCCACAAGTGCTCCACAGAATTTTATACCATTGGACCATGAGAATGAAAAATTATGTTTTTTTCCAATTGTTCTTTAGCCCCAATGTTTTTGTTTGTGTGGACGGCGTCATGTTTGCTGAGACCTTGAGAGGGTAATACAATAGACATCTCCAAGAAGTGCCCCCATTTTGGAGCCTACGCTCCTGTAGGAGTCAGTCATTGCGTGTAGTCGCCGCAAATGAACAAATAGCAATAAAAGACGTCAGTCCTGACACCGCGCAGGTTCTGTTCCATCGGAATGAAAATGAGGTCTTTTATTTCTTCAGGTTGATTTCTTTTCTTGCACCTTTCTTCAGTTGTTGCACGCAATCAATACAGTATATATTGATTTCACATTTTTCCCTAAATCTAATGTCATTTGTTTTTATCTATAATTTGTTTTAAAAAATTCAATTTCTTTTTATTCTTTCTGTCATTCAAAATAAAAACAAAACTAAATCAGCCTCATCAACAATAATCGCTAGATTTGTTTCATTCTTTGTTTTGTTCTTTTTTCTTTCCCTTTTTTGCCGGTGATTAGCTTTATTGCCCACGACAGTTGACGAGTCCCTTTGCACCCCGTGTGGCCTCATCCTCTCGGCATCCTATGTGCTGTACATTTCTACATGTAGTTGCATCTTATCATTGGGGTTTTTCCTGATGAAGAAGTTGGATGTTTTGTATTTCTTTTTTTTTTTTTGGGAGGTAACATTGACAGAAAAACAGCAATTCTCTCATTGTTTTTTCCCAGGAAGGATAAATAACACATGTAAATTTTATGTAGTTTATTAATTTTGTGCAATAAAATTCCTTTAAATTACTTATGTCTATTTATTTTCTTTGAATTGTTGTTGGTGATGTTTTAGAGCTTTTTGTATGCAGGATTAAAGGTGTTTTTATTGGTATCATAGGATTCAGTTGACTTACTGATTCAGATTTTTATTAGATGAGGCAAATAAAATAATGTCAGCAAATAGATTTTTTTTGTAATCTGGTTAAGCTCCAGCCCTCTGACAACCATCTACGTTTCGCAGTGGCTTTTGAGGCCAGCATCTATAGGGTTAAGCTGCACAAGCATCGGCGGCGTCAGCGGTGTGCTAGATCTGTACCACCATAATTACCGGACAGGTGAATCGGAGCAGCGCACTTGTGATAACGCGGATGTGCAGCCCCCCAGTCACACTGCTGTAATCCAGAGGGACACCGTGACATCAAGGTTATGGTCACACTGAGTATTTGCAGGAGGTTTTTCTGCAGCAAAAGCCAGAGTGTTTGCAGGAAAATGAATGTGTAAAATACGTTAATTTTTGCTAGAGTAAAATTCTGAAAGAAGGGACATGCTGTGGATTGGAAAAAACCTTTAAGACCACGTTCACACGGTCAGTATTGGGTCAGTATGTTACATCAGTATGTGAAAGATCAAACACCGCACTCTAAGAGGATAATTTATGATGCTGAGAAATATACATTTTTATTTAAAATTAGGCAACATTTAAGGACAGAAAAAAGCAATATAACGTTTCGGCCCAACCAGGGCCTTTGTCAAATAACGCTGTGAAAACAAAAATAAGTGTAAGTGACATACAATACATTTGTAGTTGCGTCGGTACATATGATAGGTTTATAGGAAAAATAGCGAAAATTCCCAAGGAAAAAAAAACAAACAGATATATACAAATCAATAGTCAATATACAGCCATTATTGGTATAAGGCCGGGGTCAGACACAACTACAAAAAATCGGACCGTTTTAGTCGGTCGATTATCGGAACAAAATGAAAACATCACACATCTGCCTGGCATCCGATTTTCCTTCAATAATTTTCCTTCCTTTCTCCCATAGACTTGCATTGGCGATAGTCGACCCACAATCGGTGACAGTGGCAGCATGCTGCGATTGCACTCGGACGATTAAAACGGACCACAAAAAATCTGATACTGGGAGCTGCTCCATAGATTAACATAGGTCCGACTGCAATGCGATATTTCATCGCATTGCAGTCGTCCGATTCTGTCGCCAGTGTGACGCCGCCTAATGTTTCCGAGCATATTCTGCTGTGGAATAGCACAAATCAACAGGGCAAAAGAGTTCATAAATAATGCAAGGGAATATAACAGCATTATGCATATATTGATTACCTTTGTGATAGTCCAGTGCCGTGTATAGAGAAAATTAGAAGAATAAGGACCAATATGGTATCCTATTGCATAATAAGAAAGGATATAGGCAGTGAGAAAACATAATAATAGTGAACAAAAAGTAATAATAATCCCATATACGGAGACATTAGTGCGGGAAGAATCCCATGGTTAGGACAAAGTATAGGCAGCTGCCTATTATTACTTTTAAGCATATTACCTACCCATTACTCACGAGGGCCATTGTTCCTTACAGCGCTGCTGATACTAATAAACCTTCCTCTCCACACTGAGGTCTTCTTTTAGTGGGCAATTATTCCTACCAGTGATTTACATAAGGTATTCCCCTTCTAGTGTCCTAACCAAGTGATTCTTCCCGCACTAATGTCTCCGTATATGGGATTATTATTACTTTTTGTTCACTATTATTATGTTTTCTCACTGCCTATATCCTTTCTTATTATGCAATAGGATACCATATTGGTCCTTATTCTTCTAATTTTCTCTATACACGGCACTGGACTATCACAAAGGTAATCAATATATGCATAATGCTGTTATATTCCCTTGCATTATTTATGAACTCTTTTGCCCTGTTGATTTGTGCTATTTCACAGCAGAATATGCTCAGAAACATTATACCAATAATGGCTGTATATTGACTATTGATTTGTATATATCTGTTTTTTTTTTTTCCTTGGGAATTTTCGCTATTTTTCCTATAAACCTATCATATGTACCGACGCAACTACAAATGTATTGTATGTCACTTACACTTATTTTTGTTTTCACAGCGTTATTTGACAAAGGCCCTGGTTGGGCCGAAACGTTATATCACTTTTTTCTGTCCTTAAATGTTGCCTAATTTATAAATAAAAACGTATATTTCTCAGCATCATAAATTATCCTCTTAGAGTGCGGTGTTTGATCTTTCATGTTGTTAGGACCATTGGTCCATTACACCTGCACCTTATTCTATTGATGGTTGTGTGCACGCCTACATCTACCCTACATCAGTATTTGTAGCCTGAACCAGGAGGGTGATAAATATAGAAGTGGTGACGAGTTTCTATTACACTGTGTTCCAAATTATTATGCAAAAATTGTTTAGGAGTGATAAGGTAAGAATTTTTTTGTTTGTCAGTTAAACTCATTGATGGTGATGTGTGTCAGGGCTCTTTATATCACTGTAAGCAATTGCAGACACCTGTGCTAATTAGTTTGGCAGGTGTGTCCAATGAAAGGCAAGACTACTTAAAAGGCTGTCCCACATTATTAAGCAGCCTACATTTTCTGCCAAAATGGGAAAGAAAACGGATGTGTCGGCTGCTGAGAAGCAACAAATTGTGGAGTGTTTAGGTCAAGGCATGACTACAATCAACATTGCCAAGATACTTCATCGTGATCATCGCACAATCAAGAAGTATGTAGCTGATTCACAGTACACACGTGTGCGTGCTGATAAGGGAAAATTGAGGACTCTTTCCTACAGGCAATTACGTCGGGTTAAAAGAGCAGCGGCAAAAAAGCCTCATCATAGCAGCAGACAAGTTTTTGAAGCTGCTGGTGCCTCCAACGTCCCCCAAACAACAAGATGCAGGTTCTTCAGAGGTTTGCAGCTGTGCGTAAGCCATCCTGTCGACCTCCTCTATCCACTGCACACAAGCAGAAACGGCTCCAGTGGGCCAAACAATACATGAAGACTGACTTCAAAACTGTTTTGTTCACTGACGAGTGCTGTGCAACGCTCGATGGTCCAGATGGATGGAGTGGAGGATGGCTGGTTGATGGACACCCCTAAGCAAACACGGCTACGGCGCCAACAAGGAGGAGGTGGAGTAATGTTTTGGGCTGGAATCATGGGGAGAGAGATTGTCGGCCCCTATAGGATCCCTGAAGGGGTAAAGATGAACTCCATAGTGTATGTTGAGTTTCTCAAACAGCACTTCCTGCCATGGTTCAAGAAGAAGAACCGTGAATTCAGCAGCAAGATCATTTTCATGCTGCACATAACACATCTGCATCTCTGGCTGCTATGGGCATAAAAGGGGACAAACTTATGGTGTGGCCCCCATGCTCCCCTGACCTCAACCCCATTGAGAACCTCTGGAGCATCATCAAAAGGAGTGTCTATGATGGCGGGAGGCAGTTCACACCTAAGCAATAGCTCTGGGAGGGTATTCTGTCCTCATGCAAAACAATTGAAGCAGAAACCATCCAAAACCTGACAAATTCAATGGAGGAGAGAGTTCAGAAGCTCCATTCGAACAAGGGGTCCTATTTGCAAATGTAACATCACCTAGAATAAAGTTTTGAGTTGAAAACTTTGATTTCAGTTTGTAAGAACCTGCTAATGCTTATAATTTCAAAAATGACCATTTTTTTGTTCTTTATTAAAATGAAAAGGTTGAAAACTCTGCTGTGCATAATAATTTGGAACATGCATTTTGAGTGCAGTTTGAGTGTTTTATTTTTAAAAAAATATACTGTTATCATAGGCAGTTTGTACAAAAACCTTTAAATTGTACTCTAATAGTTATTTGACTGGAAAATTACAATGACTGCAATTCATACAGGTAATTTGGGAAAATCTGAGAAAATATTATTTGCATAATAATTTGGAACACAGTGTATACTTTCCCTCTGATTGTTCCTCTCCTGGTTTTGGCTACAAATACTGATGGAAAATACTGATAGTGTGAAGGTGGCCTGATAGAAACACGTCACCACTTCTGTATTATCACCACTCCTGGTTCTGGCTTACAAATACTGACCAGATACTGGAGGTGTGACCGTGGCCTCAACGTTCAAGTCTGCAAGGAAAAAATAAGCAGTGCGTATATGAGATTTTTTTTCTTGCACATTTCAGAAATGTCATTGTCTTTACTGGGACTGTAAAACACACCAAAATATAAGAAAAGACGTAACAAAAACCACCAACATGTGAACAAACCCATACGCCAGGACAATGTGGCGACTTTGTCTGCGACACAGGACCGAGCGGTCAGAGATTGCTATGTGTTCCTGCTACATCGCTTCGTAATGCCGGTGACGAGGGGGATCATTGCTTCCTGTAACGTACACCGACAAACAAGCTGTAAAAACTCTGGACTGGCCGACAGTGTGATCCCATTCTCCTGGATTACGCCGCGATGTAGTGATCAGTCACCTCTCAGTGCTGTGTTGCAGCCTAGTCGGAGTGTAGCTGCAGCTCGGTCAGACACAACTTCAGATCTAACTCAGACCAATGTTCGTCTGTGGGGCCGTCCGTTTTCCTTGGACTGAGCTGGTCAAAAAAAAAATTACAGCATGTCCAAGTTGGCACCGATTATCAGACCGCACTTGGCCAATGAGTCCATAGAAAAAAAATCGGACTGTCCTTGGGTGACATGACACCGATTTTCACAGACTGACGGAATGGAGAAAATGGAGAGTTTGTTTTACCATCTTCTCCTCATCCCATCACTACTATCGCAGAGCGTGATTAGCTTTATAGGCCCAATTCCCTTGGATGAGACAATACACGCAACTCTGACCCCCGAGCCTTTATGGTATAATAACCCATACATCCCAAACATTGGAGAGCTACATTAAATAAAAGCAAAATGTAATTGTTAAAACAAAGGTAAAATCTCGTGTATTTCTTTATCATCTAAAAATGTGTTGATTTGTTGAAACGTAAGTTGTGATAGCGGCGGGAGGTCGGCACCATGTCATGGATACATTTTTCTCTTGTCTATAAATGCTCAGTGTTTATATGGCAGATAACATTGGGGGGTGACTGGAATGTATCCCGGACAAAGCCCGGTTTCTTTAGGAAAGGGCACAAGAGTTACAGTCCCCCAAGTGACATTCCTAAAGCAGGAGGAGGGGACACCGGCCATCCAGGCTCTGAAGACAGTTCTTTCTCTCTCTTCTCCCAGTACCTTTCTATTCTCACTTCTACGTATTTTGCCATTTTGTATAAGACCTGATTTTACTCCTTCATCTCTCACTCGTCTTCCATTCCTTTCCCAGCATTGCCGTCTTCTTCCTCGGAATGTCTTCACCTTCTAACTCCGCTCCAGGTGAGATTCACCCACCAGTCAGACACTTCTGCTGGGAATATTAATCGTCATTTTCTTGGGATTTTATTCCTTTCCGCTTTCTTTTCTCTTGCAGTTCTTACTTTCTGAGCAGACAGAGACACCTCAGATTCGATCAACATGAACCTCTGCTGGAATGAAATAAAGAAGCGATCTCACAGCCTAAGGTACCATGGAAAATTCCTCTACTGTGTGTGAACCATGGCTTAGGGTTACATGGTTACTAACGGCCCGAGGAACGATATTTGTGCTGTATCTTCTAGTAAGAGACTGTTCACACACGCCGCTTATTTGAAGAAATGTTAACGACTATTTAGATTAATGGCAGGGATGTCTTAGTGCCTGATACTTCTGCAACAAAACTGTCGTGTGTGAATATTCACTGAAAAATTGCGCTTGTTACATTCTGTAAACCAATGTGGTATCTCTTAATCCCTTCCCATTGCAGCTAATTTTCTATGTTTGCGATTTTTTTTTTTTTTTTTTTACCTTTCATTTTAACTTTTTTTTTATTTTTCTATAATCATTTTTTTAGTTGTTATTCAAGGAGTTGTAGTTTTGGAATGGCACCATTCACTTTACTCTATAATGTTCTGAAAACTGAAAAAAAAAAAAATTCAAGTGTGGTGAATTGGTGAAAAAAAAAGAACTATTCCACCATTGGTCTTTTTTTGTTTGTTTCATTGTTATTTACTGTGTTCATTTTGTGATGACAATCACCTAGCGAAAAATAAATCAATAAAAAAAATATTTTTATACTTTTTTTTATAAATATGGTAAGTTGTTTTGTGTTGACATTTTCTGACCTCCCATAGCTTTTTATTTTTCAGACCTTGCTTTTTTTTTTGTGTGTGCTGAGCTTTAGTTTATCTGTAACATTTTGGGGTGCATAAAACGTCTTAATCACTGACTTGTGAATCCTCACACCACGCTGTCTGGATTCTTTGGTCGCGTGACTGCAAGTAAGTGATTTGTACACATTCCAGTCACATTCCGACTAGATGTGTACTGAGCGAGGACGCGCATGTCTAGTTGGCATGTGACTATATGTGTGCAAATTGCCCACCTGCTCCCAGGACAACCCTGAGACCGTGCACACTACGTGCTGTAGAACGTACAGAAGAAGCTCTAAAAAAAATTCAGATAAATGTTTGTAAATACTTTTATTTTTGCATAGAAGTACTGTATCATAGAGACTAGGGTGGGTATTAAAGTGTTCAAGTGGAAGAATCAGTACTTTAATCCAGACTTTATGTTTGTACACCATTTCAATCTTTTTGCTGCAAAACTACATTAAATATGAATGTATATATTATTATTTTTTATTTTTTTAATTTCACTATTTACATTTAAGAAAAAGCATCCAAAATAATATAATTTTTACACTGGCTACTAAGCCTTTCGTTTTTTTATTTTTAAAAGCAGAAAGAAAAAGGGTGAGTGGCGATTTGCATATATATTTACTTTTTTTTACCTTATTTCTAGTCCCCTAAATCATTTATTTTGTATACTGCAATACTACCGTAACGAACCAGCCGCAAATAGTGATAACATCCCACATTTCGGGGGTTGGGCGGATGGCAGGCGGTGCGCATGCACACCAGCAATCACCATTTAAATGCTGCTGCCATTGATTGAGCTGGCTGCAGGCGCCGCAGGACGCGCTATTGCATCGTATGTCGGAAAGGGGTCAAAGTAAATCTAGATGACAAATTCCCTATGAAGTGGATTTATCACCCAGTTTCCCACTACGACCTGTATACATTATTAAATAGATCTCTGATGACACTGCTGTACCCACTGTGACAATCCACATCAGAATGGGGTACAATCCCGCATTCAGGACTCATACAATGCTCATAGTAACGTCAGGATTCTGCAGATATTCCCATATGGATTTTCATTGTAAGATATCTACGTATTTAAAGGATCTCTCCAGCATTCTCGGCCTCTTTTGTTAGTAAGCAGTAATGACTGTACTAACATACTTACCGATCGCCGTCGTCTGCCGTTTCCAGCGCTGCCCTGCTCCTCTGCTGCATCACGTGACAGCAGATTTGACAACAGCTCACTAAAGGACATAAATTCAAAAAACATCCCTGAAAAAAGAAACAGCCTTACCAGCACCAAGTCAGATTATAGATGCACCAGCAGGATGCAGAAGACCCCTGTGATAAAGACGGGGGAAGCACAGGTGCAAAATACTGATGGAAACAGACACTCATAAACCTACCAATGCATGGAGGGGATGGCTGTGTAGTAAAAAAATGCACATAGATGAGGCTTGCATAGGCCACCAGTCACACAGGTACATGTGATGCACAGTGTCTGGCTTAGAGCCTATTAATGATGCCCATAATATTATATCAGGCGGGCAACCCAGCACTATATAAGTGCACCCCCCAGTTCACCCAACCAACACTAAAGGGCCTGGCTGCATCCTGCAAAAAATTAGAAAATGTGCAATAAAACATGAAAAATAATATATACGATAAATAACATGTTGGTTGGGTGATTTTTTTTTCCTACAAGCTCCTATAAAAATTAAAAGCATAGGGCTAAAACAAAGTTTTATTGGTAATATAATTATTCGTCCTTTACCACTCAATGGTCTAAAATTCTGTGAGGCACATGTGGTGTCAACATGCTCACTGCACCCCTAGATGAATTAATTGGGGGAGTAGTTTGTAAAGTTATGGGGGGGTTCTGCTGGTCTGGCACCTCAGGGGCTCTGTCAGTGTGACATGGCACCTTCAAACTATTCCAGCAAAATTTGAACTCCAATATGGCGCCTCTTCCCTTCTGAGCTTTGCTCTGTGCTTTAAAAGTAGTTTTTGACCACATATGGGCTATCGATGTACTCAGGAGAAGTTGTGTAACAAATTGTAATGTTAATTTTTTCCTATTTACTCATTTAAAATTTAAAAACTTGGGCAAAAGCATCATTTTAGTGGAAAAAATGTTAATTTTTCATTTACTCAGCCCAGTGATATAGATTTTTGTAAAATCACCTGAGGGTTAAAAATGGTCAGCACACGTGTTGATGATTTCCTTGAGGCGTAGTTTCCAAATTAGTGTCACTCGTGGGGGTTTCTGCTGTTTTGGCATGTCAAGAGCTCTTCAAATGTGACATGGTGTCCCCAGTCTAGTCCAGCCAAAATGGCTCTCCAATTTCAAATAGTGCTCCTTCCCTTCCGAGCCCTGCCGTGTGCCCAAACAGTAGTTTTCCCCCACATATGGGGAACCGTCATACTCAAGAGTAAAAGCATAACAAATTTTGTGGTCCATTTTCTTCTGTTACCCTTGTGAAACTAAAAAAATTGGGCTAAACAACTTTTTTGGGGGAAAAATGTGATTTGTTCATTTTCAGAGCTCATATTATAAAATTTTATGAAGTACCTGTGGGTTCAAGATGCTCATCACATCACTGGATAAATTGTTTGAGGGGTGTAGTTTCCCAAATGTGGTCACTTGTAGGGGGTTTCCATTGTTTAAGCACATCAGGGGCTCTCCAAACCCGACATGGCATTCGCTATCTATTCCAGACAATTTTGTGCTCGAAAAGTCAATTGGCTCTCCTTCCTTTGTAACCCCGGCCGCGTGCCCAAGCAGTAGTGTTCCACCACATTCCATCCAATTTTTGTGGTCAATTTTCTCCTGTTACCCTTGTGAAAATGGAAACTTTGAGGCTGATGCAACATTCTTCTGGGAAAAATTTAATTTTTACTTTTTTCCTTCCACATTGCTTTAATTCCTGTGAAGCGCCTAAAGAGTTAGGCCTCTTTCACACATCCGGCGGGCGCCCCCGGCATTTTGCCGCAGTTCCGCATCAGAATACCTGATGCGCCGCTTGCGCCGCCTGTGTTTTTTTGCCGGATGGTTTTTGATGCCCGAGACAACAGAAACCATCCGGCAAAAAAAAAAAATGTTACATGCAGCGTTTTGTCCGGCCGCCGGAATATACAATTCCGCCGCATCCGGACAAAACCGCATACAACGCACTGACATGCGGCGCCATCCGGCGCTAATGCAAGTCAATGCGAAAAAAGCCGCATGCGGCGCATCAGGTTTTCTGATGCGGCGCTGCGGCAAAATGCTGCGGGCGCCGCAAGGCGCCCGCCGGATGTGTGAAAGAGGCCTTAATTAGCTCCTTCTGTGTGGTTTTCAGCACTTTGAGGGGTGTAGTTTTTAAAATGGAATAACTTTGGTGTATTTTTTGAACGTCGCTTCAAATGTGATATAGTCCTTAAAAAGAATTGGTTTTGTAACTTTTATTGGAAAAATTAAAAATTGCTGATAACATTTTAAACCCTCTAACTTCCTAACAAAAAAAAATATGTTTCAGAAATCATGCTGATGTATAATAGACATGTTGCAAATGTTATATATTAGTTATTTTTAGTGGTATAACTTTCTGTTTTAAGGGCATAAAAAAATGAACATTTTGAAAATTTTGAATTTTTCAAAAATTTTTTTCAAATTTCCATTTTTTTCATACATAAATGCAAATCATATCGACCTAATTTTGCCACTAATGCGAAGTACATTGTGGCACGAAAAACACAGTCTCAGAATTATTAGGATGTGTTGAAGCGTTCCAGACTTATTACCACTTAAAGTAACACTGGTCAGAATTGGAAAATTTGGCCTGGTCAGGAAGGTGAAAACAGGCTTCAGGGGTTACAAGGTTCCTTGTTTGCAAAGTAAAAAGTTGTGATAATTGATGAGGAATCACAGTTCTCAAATACTAGGTGTATGCTTTTACATTTTAAGGATGTGTTTCCACGATCCGGAAACACAGCGCTTTGGGCGGAGCGGAAAGTCCGCTCCGCCCAAAGCCCCGCCCCCTACTGAACGCGCGGTCAATCCGGATGTGTTCATGGAACACATCCGGAACACATCTGGAATGACCGCAGGGCTACATAGCCCTGTGTTATTTCCCTTGCGTCGCCGCAAGGGAATAGGTCATGCTGCGGTCTAAAAAGACGCGCCGCATGTCCGTAAGCGCAGGTCTTCAGCCTGCGTGTTTGTAAGCATAGTGGAGACGGGATTTCTTGAAATCCCCTCCACTATGCTGTAACATCTGGAAGCTGCGTGTTTGACGCTGCGCCAACGCACAGCGTCAACGCACAGCGTCAAACACGCAGCTAATCCTGACTGTTTCCGGACCGTGGAAACATACCTTAGAGGTTTCCATGAATAGAAGTATACATGGTATATATTACCATAGGCTTGCTCTAGGCAAAAATAATGAAATCGGCAGCACCCCCTGTTACTCCAGCGCTGCCTCTCCGCTGCTGCCCCTGTACTTTGTTACAGGATGCAGTGGTCACAAAACTGCTACAAAACACATAACTGATGCAGCCATCACTGGAATCACCTCTGAGCCAGTGTTTGGATGCAGTGACCATATAAGCAATAGTCATGATGTGACCCCCTGCTGCTTGTCATTAAAGACCAGGGGCAGCAGTGGTGAGGCAGTGCTAGAGTAGCAGAGGGTGAACAATCCTGAATTCGTTATTACTTTTGGAATTTTTCTTACTTAATTTTTTTTTTTTTTGTAAAATAGATGGATCCATTGAGGCCTATTTATTCCAGTGTGTGAGTTCCCTTTTCTTTTTTTTTTTACCAAAGTCGACAGATTTAAAAAGACTATAGAAATTTTTTTTGATGTTTACCTGAAAAACTTTTTATGAACATTTCCCATTGTTTTCATTGTGTTGAAATAAATTATTTTGGCAAATTGCCTTTTGGGGCAGTTTCACAACACAGCGTTTTTGGAAAAACACCACTGCTTTTTTGATTGTAGTTCTTTGAGTCAAAGCCAGAAGTACAGTAGATCTTATGGGCAGGAGTCGTATAAGCCTTTTCTTCACATTTCCCATTCCTTTTGAATGTTTAAAAAAAAACTTCACAAAAAAACTATGGTGTTTTTCAAAAAACTCTTTTCATGATTACATTTGTGCTGATTTGTTTTTTTTTTCCTCATATTTTTTATTGTTTTTTCTTTTTAGTTTGCACCATACCATCTTGACATTTGTGCCTTTTTTTAAATTACTTTTTAATATGTTTTTTCTTTTTTAGTTTGCCACTGTGGCACATTTTAGGGTTTGCAGATCTTTTCGCCCAGTTCATCATTTGCGACTTTTTGAAAGTTGCAAAACTTTTTGTGAATGTTCCCCCCCCCAGGTCCATAGTTAACCTCTGGAGTGATTTTATGTATGCCTGTTTATTAAGAATATTTTGTGCAAAAATGCACAAAACAGGTTAAAGACAAAAATGAAGAGGACTTTTTATTTTGCGCAAAATCCATTAAATGAACCAATGAATTTGGCGCTAAAAAAACCATCAGTAGATTCACAAGACAAAAAAGAAAAGTGACTTAAAAAATTGCAATTATGAATTGGGCCAACTGTGTGTAAAATCTCCCATATATTGTATTTCCTGTTCAGTAACAAAAATGTGGTTTTTATTGCTTCATATTTTTACAGTAGGCTCATTGGAAAAATAGAATTCTGATATTTCACATTATAATATGTTGATAAATAGTATAATTGTACCAGGGACAGACTTATCTACTAAATTATTTGCCCGACTTCTCTTTAGAGCTCGTTGGAGGCATTTTCAGATCCACCCTAAAGTTGCAACACCACCCCAAAGAGATAATCGATGGCAGGGCAGAAGGATGAAGATTTGTGGCCCAGCTTCCCTGCGAGGTGACCTAATTATGGTGGAGCAGCAAAGGATAAACATGGTGAGTATCAGAAGCTGGATCACCATTAAATTGCATGGACTATCCTGTTTAGTGTTGTTATCAGTCAGTCTTTCATGATAGAAGGAATAACTCCCACCAGCTCCAACTGGAGCGCCCGCCAGTGCGGGGCACACAACCACTGAAGGTGGAGTGCACAACCGCATAAAGTGGCGGAGAAAGCGGTTTCCATAGTTATTTTTTTATTTGCGAGAGTTATGGAAGTAGCTAAGCAGTTTTAGGCCGGGGTCACACACAACGATAAAAATCGGACCATATTTTACGGCCGTAATAACCAGAATAGTGAAATGAAAAGTGATCGTATGTCATCCGTGTGCAATGCGGGGGATGCGATTTCCTCGCATCAAAAACATCCGTGTGTCATCCGTATGGCATCCGTACGGCGAGAATTTTCCGCCGGCTTGCAAAACCGACATATAATGGATCCCAATGACGTTTTTACATCACAAAAGAAAGAATAGATATATACACATAGAATACATATATATATATATATTATATATATAATATACATGTCATTGTGACATATTATATTTTATATTTATAGTTCATACATTACTACATAGTGTAATAGCCGCTAATTCAATTTCCGGCTTCTGTTTAAATTACAGAACCCGACATAAATGACACATGGTTTACATACAGTTAACATTGTCTTTCTGTAGTTTGATTTATGGTTTTCACTAACAATTACGAGTGTATGTGTGCAAAATTTCATACATGTAGAGGTTAATTAAATGTGTAAATTCGTTGAAAAAAAAATGCGTGGGTCCCGTGGTTTTTCTCCACCAGACAGGGAAGCCAGCGACTGAAAACAGATATTAGTAGCCCAGAGAGGGACCATTATTTTTGTGCCCCCGGCTACTAAACATCTGCCCTCAGCCACCCCAGAAAGCACATCTATGATAGATGCGCCTTTTCTGGCACTTAGCCCGTCTATTCCCATTGCCTGGTAGCGGGGCTAATGGGTTAATAATGGGTTAAGTCCACCTTGCTATTGGAAACTGACTTTAAGCCCAGGTAATAAAGTAGAGTGTCAATTAGACAACTATCCTTTATTAATCCTATTGTATGAATGTAAAAAAAATACACACACACATTAATTAAAAATCATTTAAAAGAAATAAATACACAGTTTTTGACCATATTTTATTGTACGGTACGCCATATGATTCCCTTGTTCTCCTGTATAAACGAAAATAATAAAGCAAGCTTTTTACCTCACTGGCGCTCAGTCAGGTCCACGCTGCAATCCTTCACAAAGGGTTAACAATTTACAGCGGGGCCCGCAGCTCATGCTGCAGCCTCGATGTAAACCCCCGAAGAATGAGTTCCTCTCCCGGCTGACAGGAGAGGAATTGATTAGCTGGGAAGCTTAATTGAAGTTTTCCCACACTAATCAGTTCAGTTCAGGTCAGCCGGGACTCCCTTGATGTCACTAAGCTGTGCGGAGTCCCGGCTGACATGAACTGAACTTGATTACAGTGGAAATTATCAAATTAAGCTTCCAGCTAACACTTCCTCTCCTGTCAGCCGGGAGAGGAACTCATTCATTTGGGGGTTTACATTGAGTCTGCAGCATTAGCTGCGCTCCCGCTGTAAAATCTGTTAACCCTTTGTGAAGGATTGCAGCGTGGACGTGACTGAGCGCCGGAGAAGTAAAGTAAGCTTCTTTATTATTTTTTTTATTACAGGAGAACAAGGGAATCGTATGGAGTACCCAGTACAATAAAAAATGGTCAAAAACTGTGTATTTATTTCATTAAAATAATTTTAATTAATGTGTGTGTGTGTTTTTTTACCATTTCCTACAATAGGATTAATAATGGAGAGTAGTCTAATTGACAACTCTACATTATTAACCTGGCTTAAAGTCAGTTTCCAATAGCAAGGTGGCCTTAACCCCATTATTAAACCCATTAGCCACCGCTACAGGGCATGGAATAGACGTGCTAAGTGCCAGAAAAGGCGCATCTAATCAAGATGTGCTTTTCTGGGGTGGCTGGGGGCAGATGTTAGTAGCGGGGGGGTGGGGGCAAAAATAGTAGTCCTCTTGTGAGGATACGGAAGCTCATGTCTTGTGCTGTGCTAGAACTACAGTCTTCATCTTTTTTTTTTGCTGCTGACAGCCCACAGAGCAAAGTTCCCCCTCCCCTCTCTCCGCTTCTCATCAACCCC